>JAJJMB010012717.1:2570714-2581982 GCA_023531105.1 Papaver atlanticum | reverse complement strand
GGCACTAACCAATCTAAGTGGATGGAAGCATTTTGGTTTTAGGAGTTGAGGAACCAATCTGAGTAGATGGAAACATCTATAAGAGTCTATTCGTAAAAGCACAGAGCTCAGGTGTTAGAAATAACATGATAGTTTCGCCATATCTCGTTGAGTCCTTTTCACTTCTATTTTTATTTTCTTTTTAAAATATGTTTCTCTAAGTGATTAGGTGGGGCTCACGATTCAAGTTGTTACCAATGCTAGGGTGAAATAGAGTGATTGAGATACCCCAAAAAAAAAAAAAAAAAAAGACCAGACCAATAGACCAATCGGAATAAATTTTAACACTTGGATAGCAATATGTGTGTGTTCTCCCTGTCTCCGTCGCCTAAACAAGCGTGGAATGCAGGATCCACGGGAATTACCATGTAATCTGCTGACAAGAAAGCATGCGCTTGGATCCACAAGATCTAATCATGTTGTTAGTTCTAAATAAATAAATAATGTGCGTTCAATAAATCGACCGCTGGTTCCCTTGTATATGCCAGACGAGTTGATCTAGAATTAGGATTATTGACCACTGGTCCCCTTGTATATGCCAGTTGTGTTGATATTAGTAAGACCGGTATCTCAGTCCATTAGGATAGGTTCATCTTGGCGGAGGCTTTCAGACAGATATGAGAAAACACCGTTCACCTAGTCAACATCAAAACCATCTATGTTTTTCTATATCCATCTCTTAATCTATCCATGTGATTTGTTGACTCCGGATATTGATGTCCATAGTGAAACTATCTGAGTAGATCTCTGTCACTTATGTACGAATTTTAGTATGCTTGAGTGCAAACTCGTGTACAGCAATTGGAATTTCGCATCAGGGTACTTCCTCCCGTAATCAATAAGTATGCCAACCAAGGAGGTTCTTTAGTGCCATTTCAAGGTTCTGCGTAGATAGCTAGGGTCTGGAGTAAAGGTTTTGTGGGTACACCTCTGGCAAACCCTCCCGAGACTATAACTCGGCCACTAGGGCCACCTAGGGGTTCAAAGGCTTATTGCACACGCTAAGTGCAATCGCGATGCCTGCGACAGTGAGTTAGGATTTTATTTTGTAGATTAAATTTGCTCGGGACTAGCAAATAATAAGTTTGGGGGTATTTGATAGACGCATTATTGTGTCTAATATGTCTCAATTGTATATATTGTTAGTATTCGATTTTGTATTTATTTTGTTATTTCATGTCTTTGTAGGTATTTTTAGAGAAATAAGCTCTTGCGACGAAATTGGCTCGTAAAGTGGTGTTTTACACCCCGGGATAGAGTACTAAAGGCACCCCAGAAATGCACCGGAAGCACCCCAGAAATACACCGGAGGAACCCCGAAAAAGTGTTGAAAACACCCCAGAAAAAGTGTTAAAGGCACCCACCAAAATTACTAAAGGCACCCTAAAAATGGATAAGGGCGCCCCCAAGGCAGCCGAGCTGCTAAAGGCAACTGCGTTTTTGATTCAGGCCACTACACCTTTCTTCATCGTTTGAAAAATAATTTTGGCGGGAAAATTTTTTCATTTTCTGCGGAATTTTCTGTTGGATTTTTTGAGTTTCAGTGAGATTCAATCACTGATTTTGATTGGGATGAACGTGATATGCCCAAACAATGGTGGTATGAGTGTTCTAATGTGTTTAGTTGGGCTGAATTTTCGTCGGGAAGAAAATATGCAACCTCGGAATATAGCGTGTTTGAACGTGCATGGATTGAGTTTTGATGGAGTTTGGTTGCTGCAGAAGTGTGGAGGAGTCAAACAAGGAAGTTCTGGAGCGTGTATACGTCGAAAAGATGCGTAAGAACATAAGAACATAAACCAGTGACGGTATTCCTTTATCGTTTTCTGTAACAATTGATTTTGTAACAATATAAGTGTTACAAAACCCGGTTTTATTCATTTTTTCTCCCATTTCATCATTTGTGAACCATTTTTGAGCATTAATAGAGATGAATTTTGAGCATGTTTCCATGATAATGATGAGCTAATTCTCGCGTAATCAAGGCACGGAGGAAGCTATTTATGCATGAATAATTGGTAACTATTCTATTTTTCTCTAATTTGTATTTTATAATTCACTCAATCACTACTTTGTAGAATTTTAATTGTTTGCATAATTTTTCCTAATTAGTTATGATTCAATTAGATAGGTTATTCTTTGGTTAGATAATCTATGCTTAAGGGATACAATTAATGTTTGAGAATATGCTTGATAATTTGTGAATTAAGAAAAAGAGATTTTAAAAATAATTAGAGTTTTGGAATTTTTATCATCATTTATTCATGTGTAATAGTGGAATCTAGTGTCTTGGTTATTTTCACTCTAAAAAAAACAAAAACAAATTTGGATTTAAATTTTCTCTACTTTTAGTTTAAATAAATCTAAATTCAATTGCTTTCACAAGTCTTACGAACCTCATTCTTACCACTATCAAAATTACATCAAGTACCATTGGTGGGAAACTAGATAATTGCAGTTTATTATTAGTTTTCGATTGATTTGATTGACTAACGGTTGTTGAACTTTGATTGCACCTAGTTTGTTTATGCTTGAGAATCTTCTCTTCTGATATAAGATTCACTCAAACTAGATCTAAGTTTCGACGGGGATCTTTAGAACTGTTTGTAAATATAAAGATGTCTTATGATAATTCATTGTTAACAGCTCCGTTCTATGTGTGATTGATCACAAGAGATTCAAGTTGATTGTGTGCAGGTGTTTATTGAAGATCTAAGAAGATTTGAAGACGAAGAAGATTTCTGATTTGGGTTCATAATCTTTGGTGTGCACAAAACTTGATCGGCTGGGGATCCAACTATAATCGGTTTATCTTTGTGATAATCTAGATTGAGTAGTTGAGTAGATCGGCATCAATACGTTTCTTTGTGATTCGAAGTATTGATAGCAAAATCTTGACAATTACTTTGGTAGTTGTTATTGGATAGATCTAAGAACCTGACAAAGGAGTTTATTGGGATAAACAGAAGAGCCTTTTTTCAAACTCATATCACTTGATTGAAAAGAGTTGTTACCGAACAGATTTGTTGTTCCTTTACTGTTTGGAATACGAACCAAAGGAATTGTTCCAAGTGCGTGACTTATTGCAAGTTGGAGGCACATGGATACAGACGGATCTAGGTGAACTATAGGTTTAGTTTCTTGGTCTCAATTATACGAAGTTGGTTTAGATTTTGTATAGTGGCTTAATCCTGAGAGTATTCAACTCTGGACAAGATCCCAGGGTTTTTCTTCATTTGCGGTTTCCTCGTTAACAAAATCTTGCTGTGTCTTTTACTTTTCTATTTCCGCAATTATAATTGTTTTATTATAATTAGAAGTAAAATACATAAACGTTTATTCCTATTTACTTGATAGTAATCCTATTGTGTTTGGTTAAGTCCGAACCTATTATCAAGTAAACATACTTCGTTGTTGTATTGTCTCGATCTTGTATCCATAGTCAATCACACAAGTTATCTTGTTGTCGTATTGTCTCGATCTCGTATCCATAGACGATTACACGAAGTGTGAACCAATTAGTTGTATTGTCTCGACTCAGTCCATAGACAATCACTTTCGGAGAAAGGACTTATAGGTGGAAAAGTTTTAGATTGAGGTATATTTGGGCACCCTCGCCTTTTCATTGATGGAGGAGACTACTTGGAAAATTAAATCAAAAAACAAGTAGCTTAAAGAGGGAAATAGGAACACTTCACACTTTATGAGAACCGCTACAACAAGAAGAAGATATAATAGGATTCGACAACTTTACATTGATGGGGCTTTGATTGATGACAGAACTATACTGCAGGGTCACATTGTATAATTTTACAAAGATCTTTTCACTGAGGAACAGATTATGAGACCTAGTTTAGAAGATATCCAGGTTGATCAAATTTCTACAACTGAATCGGCTTTTTTGGATGAAATGATCTCTGAAGATGAATTTTATACGACAATTAAATAGCTTGGTCATGATAAGGCTCCAGGGCCTGACGGATACCCATTTTTATTCTTCTACATGTGTTGGAGTTTTCTCAAACAAGATATTATGGAGACTGTCAAGGAATTTTGCAATACAGGTTTGATTGATTCTAGACATAATTCAACATTCATTGCTTTAGTACCAAAGAAGGATTATATCGAAACGGTGAAAGACTGAGGGCCTATTTGTTTGTTAACAAGTGTTTACAAGATTATTTCAAAGGTACTATCTTCTAGACTAAAGCTAGTTATGAACAAAATAATCTCCCCTGTCCAGTGCGCTTATGTGGAAGGTAGGCAAATCATTGATGGTACTTTGATAGCTAATGAGTTAAAAAACTCAAGGTTGTCTTCTGGTGTACCTGGTATTATTTGAACAATTGACCTAGAAAAGGCTTTCGATAAAATCAGTTGGATCTATTTGGAAATGGTGTTGAAGAAAATGGGTTTTAGCTCAAAATGGTGCAACTGGGTAAGATTTTGTTACTCAACTGCTTTCTTTTCAGTCTTGATCAATGGTTCCTCTTTTGGGTATTTCAAAAGTTCAAGGGGAGTTAGGCAGGGAGATCCCATCTCTCAATTGCTTTTGAATATTTCAATGGAAGGGTTTTTAAGATATTTGGATAGAGCAGCAAACTTGAAGTTATTTCATGGGTTTTCGTGTACACAGAATGGAATTATAGTTAATCATCTTCATTACGCGAATGATATTATATTTTTCCTAGATAACAGCAAAGTGGAGCTTCAAAATTTATTTTCGGCTCTTCGCTGTTTTGAGTTCATCGCAGGTCTGAAGATCAACACTTCAAAGACAAGGTTAATCCCAATTGGTTGCATTCCAGATTTAGATAATTAGGCTACGGAGTTGGGCTGTTCTACAGATTCAATTCCTTTTATCTATCTTGGTCTTCCTTTGGGTGCGGAATCTAATTCTAAAGCTTTATGGGATCCAGTTTTGGCTAACTTTGATTCTAGGTTATCTTTTTGGAACCAAATCTATCTATCTAAAGGTGGTAAGGTAACTCTAATAAAACACATCCTGACTGCATTACCACTTTATTATTTTTCATTGTTTAAAGCTCCAGTTTCAATTATTGTACAACTGGAAAAGAAAATAAGGAAGTTTCCTTGGGAACGGAAGGAAGGTGATAAGAGCTCTCACTTGATTAATTATTCACTTGTTTGTTCTTCAAAAGAAAAGGGAGGTTTGGGTGTTCTGGACTTAAAGTTAATGAATTTAGCCTTACTTTCCAAGTGGTGTTGGAGATTTGGAATATAAAAGAATCATCTGTGGTACAAAATTATCTCTGAAAAACACGGGAATGTTTACTCTAACTGGATACCAGGTAATGTGGCTTCTCCTTATGGTATTTCATGATGGAAGGCCATTGCGGACACAAAAGAGCTCATCAACAACAACTGCAATATCACTGTACATTCTGGCTCTTAAATATCTTTCCGGCACGATAGGTGGATTGGTCATGCAGCTCTCGTCGTCTCCTTTCTTGACATATACAAGATGGACAGAGGTAAGCTCTCAACTCTAGTTGCACATATTACAGTCGATGGAAGTTGGATTTTTACTTTCAAAAGGAGACTGACTGATTCAGAAGCGAACTTATTTGCCTACATGCTACAAGTTATAGGAGATTTTCCGCCTCCTCTTGATAGTTTACCAGAAACAAGACGATGGTCCCTCAACTCTGACGGCGTTTTCAGTATCAAGTCTCTCTATGCTAAACTTAATTCTACTGCTGGACTCGATAACTTCCCACATCAGTTTATTTGGAAGAAGAACATTCCTCCAAAAGTTAACTTCCTCATATGGTTGTGCAGTGCATGGAAGGTTGAACACTATTGATGTCTTGGCTAGAAAATGTATCATTCATGAAGATGGATGTACCCTATGTGGGGATGCCTTTGAGACTACAAATCATTTTCTTTTACACTGCAGAGTGGCTAACAGGATATGGTCACTTCTAACACCTACAAATTGGGCATGGTCTTTTCCAAGAAACCTTTATGATTTTGCTCATTGCTGGGACTTTAATAGAGTTTCAGCCACAGGTAAACACAACTGGTCTCTCATTCCAGCCGCAGTTGTTTGGGTTTTGTGGAAAGAAAGAAATGCTAGAACCTTTCAGGAAGAACATATATTCAAAACGGACTCAGACTTGGGTAATGAAGCTAAGTCTTTGGTGCTTGCCTGTGCTTCTTCTTTTGGTTTTCAAGCACATTTGAACTATTATTTTTCTGTCCAAAACTGGGACACTCTTTTTATATAACTATTAGTTTTTTCTTTCGTCTTTGAGTTCTGCTACCTCTGGTAGCTATGCATGTACATTATTTTCTCTAATATTATCTCTCTTTCAATAAAATAAAAATAAACTTAATATTCATCATTACTTTTCTGCTCTTATTAAGCATACAAGAATCTATCAACTAAAAATTTCATACAAGAGCTTCAGCCATTGTATAATTTTTAGAACATTGTTTTAACCGAAAGACAACACAATCAACACCCGGCATGCAATCCCACTACTACTGCAACTACGAAATTACGTAATCTGTAGAATTTAAATTTCATATGTGACTACCAAATTACGTAAGTGGTAGAATTTGGTTCACTTTACCCCGTTGCTTGAAATTTCACAGCCCAACAACTAGGCTACATAATCATCACCCAACATGCAATCATACTACTGCTATGTTTAAGAATAAATTTCATACACGACTACGAAATTTCGTAATCTGTAGCTGGTTTGCTTGTATACCCCGTTACTTGAAATTTCACACCCAAGAACTTGAGCCGTAAGACAAGTTGATTGATTGAGCTAGCACCCCAGCTGAAAAAGACCTTAAGGTCTCCTAAATATGCCTAAAATATTTCGTTGGTGTTGTCCTAGCACTTTCTTCTTTAATTCCATCTTACCTTTTTTCAGAAAAAAAAGTCTTTAGTTTACCAAGATCAGGCGGCATCTAAAAACCAGTCTTATTGGAGATGAATAGTTTGACCAAGTCAAACCTAATCAAACTAATGGTCAAGAATCCTGTCCCAAAGCTTAGCAAATTACAGTTCGCACGACGGCAACTCTTATTTTTCACTTGGTGTGATAATGCAGTAGAAGGCAGTGCTTCTGGCTAAAAAGCTCTGTTAGTTTTTTTTTCCCGATATGCACACATATACGGAGGAAAATCAGATTTGATTTGGTTTTCATAATCCTAGTTAGTATAGATTTTATCAGTTCCTTATTAGTTTCAAACTTGTATTACTTTTGAGCCTATCTTCCTCCTTAAAGGCCTTGACAAAATAAGCTTTCATGTTGAACGGTGATGAAACCCTCGCTTCTTATTGGTCGAAATAGGTTTTTTCTAATGCAGAAGCTATGGTGAGGACACTTGGCGAATCTCTATTTGTCGGAATATTAAAAACTTGGATTACACCTTGTTTACATCAAGTACTTAACTGGTCGTTAGTAACGTCGTCAACAAAAAGATAGGTAGACAACACTTCCGTTGGAGTTATACCTAATTACTTTCGTAACACCATGTTTACACCAAATATTTAACTGCATGTTAGTAATACCGTCACATGTGGACAATACTTCCGCCAAACCATGTATATTTTTTGGGTTTATATTTATCTAATATTTATTTTCCTTGAATTTAATATATGTAAACCGTGCATTGCCAAAAAAAAAAAAAAACAAAAAAAAAACACACGTGTTCAGTTAGGAAACCAACTATGTATACTCATTACAAAAAGGAAATTACCAGGCCGAACTTAAGAGCCTGATTGATTGTGAATAGAGGTTTCTACATCGGAATTTTCTATGGGTTTTCCTTCCCACTAATCGAACCAATTCTAATTCTTTTACCACTTCCTGTGATCACTTATATAGAAATTGTTAGTGGATTGGTTCTCCAACATCAGCTTAATTCTCTATGCGGTGTCATTGGGGAGTTGACAATTAGAGAAATCACCCAGATTATGCAATTAATTACGGACAGAGACACGTAAACAATTGGCGACGAAAACAGTGCCACAGTCATATTTCAAAAAATCATACATCTTAATTTGATTCTTGACATATTTTCTCCAAAGTATGTTCTACTGACACTGATCGTCTACCATCTGGTCTTTGAGGATTCCTTTTTTTTGTTGGAGGAGTTTAAGAATATAACACAGCAAGTTTTCAACTGACCAATTGTTTCGCCAGCTAAGTTTAACTTCAAACTTTGATCTCGCACCAGGTAAATATATAAGAGCAATATAACCCTTCACTGATATTTTTCCAAAATTTATGTACACTCATTACAATACGGAAATCAAAAATACATCGACACGGGGCCGGGCGAAGCCCCATGCACACCAAATCCAAAATGCACCGCCACGAGATAGGACGAAGACCCTTGCACAACAAGTTAACCGTCACTTCCTATTGGCCAAAACAAGTTTTTTTTGAGTTTTGTGAAACGATCGCTCTGGTGAGGACACTTGGCAACGTATGATTGGTTTAAAAATTACAAACTCTAAAGAAAAACTTAACTTACCTTGTTTGGAATTCTATAAAAGTCCAAATTCAATTCGCAAGTCGAGTACCTACCATATTAGGATTTTTTTTCTTCCAAAATTATACATAAGGGGAAAAAAACTCACATATTTCTGTGAAAAATAAAAGGAACAAATAAATAAAATCCGCACATATTTCCTATCTTTTTTGCACTTATTAAATGCATCTAAACGGGGTGGGGGAAAGCCCCGTGCCGCGCACACCAAATCAAAAAAATGGTAAATGGAAAAATATACCCGGTGCGTAGCACGGGCACTAATCTAGTATATATAACGAAGCGGCGATCACATCCCATATAACCACAAACAATCTAACTCTCTTCTAATTGATTTTTATTTCATCAATAACATGAAGTTTCTACGACAGGTAATTCTCTCATCATCCTTATTATTACTTGTTGTTCCATTCAGGGGCGGAGCCAGGATTTCAAGAGAGGGGGTGCAACAAAAAAGTACACAGCAAAAAATAGGCTATATAAAAAAAAAATTGCACACTAAAGATTGTGTACCTTTTAAGTATGTTATTGACGATCATCTTCTCCAGCGTCGTAGTATATTAGTAACCTCCAACAAATCAACCTGTTAGTCACAGAAACATACATTTTCGACCATACAATAAAATCTAACTTTATATATATATCAAATTTAAATTATAAGAGAATATAAGAGAATATAGAACCTTTTAAGTATTTTTTTCATTATCACAACCCCCGAGTATTCAGTAACAACAAAATATACACCACAAGAGGCACGTTAGATAGTTATATCCACAAAAGTCCCAAAAAACTACCTTATATGCAGCATTGTTACCCAAAAAAACACCTTATAAGCTTTACCAAAAAAACCAACTCTTACTATATTCAACAATACCCACGACGTGGTGCCATATCTTGAAATCGTTTTCTAATTTTTTCGTTGCTCATACTGCGAAAAATTTCTCGTTCAATATATGTGAGTAAATAATTATTCATATACTCATCACCAATACGACTTTTCAAATGATTCTTCACTATCTTCATAGCGGAAAACACACGCTCAACGGTAGCTGTAGCAACCGGCAATATCAAAGACAATGTAATCAACAAGTAAACAAGAGGACACACTATATGTCTTTTCGTCTCAACCATTTTCTTGCCAAGCCCACTGATGGTGAAGTAATAAAATATATTTACCGAAACAAGAATCAACAACGCAAGAAACAACCAGATGGAAGCATTACTGTGAACGAGGATGTTCATATGTATAGAGCCACAGTGGATTCGGATGGACATTTTAATTTGTACACGGAAAGAATTGATGGCTATCATGAAAAGTCTTCTATTCTACTACGATCATGGCCAATTCATCATATGAGTGCTGGAGATATAGTTTCAATCGCATTACTTAGCTTGGAAGGGTTATGCATACTGCTGTTGTTGTGTTATTGTTGGCGTCTCCGCAGAAAGAAAGAAAAGTTTCCCTACTCCGATGCAAGTGGGACTCAAACAGAGACTTGTTAGTTGTTAGTATACAACCAAAAGTGTCCGACTAATTCAGCTGTGGTGCAGTGCTGATGATATCCCGCTTAAGTAAATTCTCAGGAGTTATGTAATTTTCTCTTTTCTTTTGCTTTTTATTAAGGTTGGAAAAGAAATCATTTGTCAATTAAATCTTTATTGCTGTTTCTGTTCTATCAACTAATAATTTCAGACAAGATTTAGTGAACCTAAAGGCTAGAGAACCACCCAATACCCATACCACAATGTCTTGACTCTTTTAGGATAAATTTTCATATACAACTACCGAAGCTAGCAGAATGCAAGTTGTAGAACTTAGTTTGCTTTACAATTGGCTGCTTCTTCCTCGGAGTCGCCGGTAAATATTTGCTACTGCTGCTTCTTTTATATATGTTGCTTGATGAACCCTGTTTCTAGCTGTTTCTTGTTAGTACAATATTTCACAAAACAATGATCTATGTTCACGTGACTAGCAACACCCACAAATATGTTAACAGTGAAAATTGCATGGAGTCATGGACTTGTGTCCTTCCTTCTTCATGCTCATAGTTCCTTTTGTGGAAGTATCTCATCCAGATTGAAATATGGTGAAAACCAGATGTACCAAATGGTTTTGATATGTGCTAAGAATCATCCACAAGGAACCGATCTAATCAGTTATGCTTGACCTGATCACATTGTTGGCCAGACACTAATAGTGACAAAGGAGATCAGCCCGAAGGAATGTCAGCGCACCAAATTTGGGTTTGAAATTATAACGATGTTAACGTTAAATCTACTTACAAACAGTGTATAGTTTGTTTGTCTATTTAATGGTGGTGCGCCTGTGACACAATCACACAACTCCCGAGAACCTTACTACAAGTGTGTGGTGATAACTAGCTATGAGGACTGAGTAGGTGCGTATTAACTTTGTTGTCTCCTGCAGCCACGTGCATATTCAGCTGCCAAAGCCATCTCAACAACTGCTCGTGATATAGATCAGGCAGAAGCTCTTGTCGTATTGCACGGTTTGAAGTGGGCTCATGAACTGCAATGTACAAAACTACTTGTACAAACAGACAATAAAGGAGTGGCTGATGCTATCTCTAGTGCAAGACAACTGCAAAAGCTGAAAACGTAATATTTGCTTACGAATGTGAATTACTTTTCAACAAAAAAAAAAAAAAAAAAAAAAAAAAAAAAAAAAAAAAA
>JAJJMB010012717.1:2452958-2570614 GCA_023531105.1 Papaver atlanticum | reverse complement strand
AAAAAAAAAAAAAAAAAAAAAAAAAAAAAAAAAAAAAAAAAAAAAGAGAGAAAATTAGGTGTATGATCATTTATCCTATGGACGGTTAACTTCAAAAAATACAAAGATGTCTGACAAGAATACTCCTAGGTTAGGTTGTGCTATTATTCCATACAGGGAATTTCTAGATACATGATTGGATGTGAGAAGCGGAATTTATTTTCGGGCAGTGGTAGGGGTGGATCAATAGTGGTGAATCAATTTGGTCCACCTTCCCACAAATATGTTAACAGTGAAAATTGCATGGAGGACTTGTGAGCTTCCTTCTGCATGCACATTTTAGGAATTTGGTGTTGGGTGCAATAATCAAAAACAAGGAAAAATCAAATAAGCAAATTTATTGATACTTAGCTCCTTTATAATGGAAGTGATCGATTTGACGAAACGACGAGCTCCCCAGATCTCTGCAACAGCAACAAGGAAAAACTTTGGAAAAACAGAGTGAGTCACGTGTTCAACACGTTGTCCTTAAGACATTAGCGCCCGGCTACACTCAAGAGTGATGCTATAGCCCTCACAGGACGGATATCTCCAGGATAAAACACCCTACTACACCTACTACTAGCATATGTAGTAGATGCTCAACTTGAGCTTGGCAACTCCGAAAAACTCCGAAACAAAACCTTAAGGAAAAACGCGAACGCTTAAGAAAACGATATAAAAATATTTTCCTTTGGGGGTCCCTCTAAAATATAGAGAAACCCCTTTCCCATAGATTTTACAACAATAGAGAATTTGTTTATATAATGGAATAATACAACTTAAAAAGAGGAACTCCCCGATGAGGAACTAAAAGTTTCATTCACAAAAGAAAACAATAAGTTATTATTTTTCTTAAAAACTTTAAAAATCAATTTTTTATTAATTGTTTTCCAACAATCCCCCACATGAATGAAAACATCGGTAAACCATTAAAAACAAAGATAGATCTTGGTAAATCAACACCCTAATCCCCACGATCCTGCCTGACCGAACAGACATACGGACCGTCTGTGTGTTGATATCATACTAGTCATTTCTATTCCTCTCCCTAACACAAAAGTGTGTTGACCCCAGAGTCATACTATGGATTGTATAAATCATAATAGTATAGGGAGCTTTCATCTTTAGTTTCTCACAGGTGAGACTAAAGGTTTCTTTCACCAAAGTAAAAAACATGAACTAGTGAACCCTTAGTGGCCCTTCGGTCCTAAGTTCCGGTAATACCAAAACCATCAAAAAGAAAATCACATAAAAAACTCAGGAAATATCATTTTAGGCAGAGGTGTTCATGAGGTCTTGAACCTTTGCTTAGTGAGATATTAACGGAACTACTTGCTAAAAACAGTGAACGCGATGTCTTGAACTGCTAGCATTTGATGTAATTCGCGATAACAACCACAGATGATATCCCCAAGGTAGCTTCCAAGCTCGTGTCGTTTTGTCCAATTTGGCCCTGGACATATCCTGTTTCTCAGAATGCTCTAGAGAATCAAAGCTCATATTCTCATAGGAAGCGGCCCCACTTCCTCATTCAGATAGGTGAGTTTCCATAAAGAGTGTTACTGCTACACCCCACTTCAATCTTAAATTGAAACTATAGAACTCATTAAGACTTCTTAAAAGTCATCCTTCCCATGAAGTCACACTATCACGTCTACATCATAGGGATGGGACTGAGAATGAAATTCTCTGATAGTGTTTACCTTTACCCACCACAAATTAGTTGTCTCATTCGAAACCTTGATCTTGGGATCCCCAGTCAGCAAGGTTGAGTATCCTTCATGGAAAGTTTAATTTATGATCTTAAGACCCATCCCCTCGATGCATTTTTAACTATCTCTTTGGATAAACCTTTCGTCAAAGGTTGCGCGATATTCTCCTTGGACTTTATCCAATCAATAGAAATAACGTCGATTGAGATTAGTTACTTTTAGCTTTAGCTATTATAGCTTGTATAATACAATGTATAGATATAGCTGGCATAGGCCTATGCCAGAGAGGAATGTCTTCTAAAAACCATCTTAGGCACTCGGCCCCCTCTCGTGCTTTATCTAACGCAGTACTCTCAGATTCCATAAAGAATTGAGCAATATATGTCTGTTTGGAAATTTTCCCAAAACAAACCCTCGAGTTAGATTAAAAACATATCCACTCGTAGACTTGGACTCCTTTGAGTCAACCATCTAGTTTGCATCACAAAGTCCCTCAAGGACAGCAAGATACCTTTCATAAATCAAACAAAAGGTAATAGAGTATTCTAAGTACCATAATACTCTACTAAGTACATCCCAATCCTCTTGCTCTGGACTACAAGGATATCTACTTAACTTACTCACAATATAGGAAATGTCTGGACTCTTACAGTTCATTAAATTCATCAGACATCCTATAACTCTTGAGTATTCAAGTTAAGATACTCCATTACCCTTATTTTTCTTGAGTTTACAAGAAGAATCATACGGAGTAGAAGCAGTCTTATAATCAGACTGATTGTATCTCTTAAGCACAAATTCAACATAATGAGAACGACTAAGACTACAAATATTAGATTATATTCTAATCCTCATCCCTAAGATTACATCAACAGGGCCTAAGTCTTTAAAGTCAACATTCTTATTTAGCGCATGATTTTAGTGGAATTAATCACATCTATGTTTGTATCAAGTATATAAGCATATCATCAACATACAAGCATACAATGACACAGGCATCCTTAACAAGTTACTTGTAAATATACTTGTCAGATTCATTAACTTAAATCTACTACTCATTATCACATGATCATATTTTCCATGTCATTTTTACGTGCTTATTTGAAAACCATACAAAGATTTGTTCAACTTACAAATTTTGTCTTCACAACCTTTCACTACAAAGTCCTCAGGTTGGTCCATGTAAATTTATTCATCTAATTCACGGTTTTAGAAAAGCTGTCTTAACATCCATCAGATGTATCTATGAGTTGTTTATGACAGCAATAACAATTAGCATCTCAACGGAAGTAATTCTCGTCAAGGTGAATAAGAATCAAGGAAATCTATACTTTCTTTTAGTTAGCCTTTAGCAACCAACCTAGCCTTATATTTTTCCACAGTTCCATCTACATTGCGATTCCTCTTAAAGACTCATTTACATCCAATGGTCTTACTCCCTGGAGGTAAACTAACAAGATCCCAAGTATGGATCTGACGGACTGAGTCCATTTCACTAAATGAAGCTTCTTACCAAAATGGGGTTTCAGTAGATTTTATGGCTTCTTTACGATTCTGGAACTCAGACTAAGCTAGGCATATTATGAAGTTAGGTCTATAAGAAGTCTCAATTCTAATCCTTTTACTTCTCCTAGGATCAACGCTACTTCATCTTCTTTCGAAGGTATATTCTGACTAGTTGAAAGACATCTAGGGGATCAACAACACATCCCTAAGAAGAGACATATTTCAAAATAAACATGTTCAAAGAACTCAAAATCCCTAGACTCCATAAAAATATTCACACTAATGTCAGAAATAGCATAACTCACAACCAAAAACTATGCAATAGGATACTCAGGATATCTTATCTAAACACCCCCACACTTTGACGTATGCATAAGAAGGTTGTCTATATTTCCATGCTCATATGGAGTTTTATCTGATCCTTTAAAGATTACTCTAATCATGATATAACAAAATTAGAGGACGACTTCCCCCCACAAGTTGGCGGTTAATTCTTTAATCAGCATGGCATAAATCATCTCATTAATGGTTATGTTCTTACATTCAACTATACCATTTGGATATGGTGAATAAGGAGGTGTGATATCATGAATAATGCCATTTAACAAGTACAATTCTCCTATATGAATTTCATACTTGCCATAACGTTCAGACCTAACCCTTTTAGTGGTAACATATACTAGGCTTTCAATTTCAAATTTATACTCTTAAGGCTTCTAAGGCATCATCCTTACACCTAAGTAAGTATACAAGATAGTACCTCGTACAATCATCTATGAAAGTTATAAACCACCTTTTACCACCTTGGTTTTGGTTGATTTCATGTCAATTAGGTCTAAATGAATTAATTCTACGGGATTAGAATTGCTCTGAACAATTTTTCTAAAAGGTTTTATAGCATATTTGATTCTGCAAAGATTTAACTTTGGTGTTCAAAATTCAAACTAAATTTGGGTACGCAGCCTACGCTAGCCAGTTTATGCATTTACTTATAAGTTTACGGTTCCAAGTCTACCATGCAAAAATTTCAATCACACAAAAGAAAACACAAGAATCAACTATGTTCACTTCATCATTTTTTTTTCTTCCGTTAAGCTTATATAGACCCTAAGTCTTATAACCATTGCCTAAAAAATCACTGCCCTTAGTAAAGAAAAGTTTTCCAGATTCAATTAATATCTTAAATCTTTTACTATCTACAACAGAACAAGATACAAGATTCTTGCATATGCCCGGAACATGAAAACCTCATTCAATGTGAGAACATAACAGATATAAGCTTCCGATCGACCTTTCCCTTTTATGCAACCTCTGTCGCAGATGAGTTACTCATATAGAGTTTCTCGACATCCCTTATCCTCCGATAAGAGGTGAACAGGTCTCTGTTTCAACAAACATACTTAGTGGCTCCAGAGTCCACCCACCAGTATCTCGCATTGGTTATTAAAATAACTTTCAACATCATGCCACTGAACTCGTTCTAGTTTATTTCAACTAAATTAGCATTAACTTTCTACTTATTAAGGTTTTTATGTTGTCTACAATTTACTGCCGTGTGGCCAGGAATTTTACAAACATAACAATCACCCTTAATTAAAGTAATGTCGGATTCAATTTTACGAAATTTACCTTTCTTATGAAGACTACGCTTAGAATTGTGTTTGATGTTCTCTCCTTTGTCAGCTTTGGAAGACTTGTGTTCATCAACATGCGCCATGTAGCCATGTCCCTTTTCAATTTCATGTCACAATCTTCGTTTATACTCTGACCACAGACACGGTAATTTCCCAATCACCTAATACACCACATCTCACAAACCTTAGTTCCGAATCGGAAAATAAAATATGAGTTTTGAAGATAACATCTAGATTTACAAACTTTGTTTGAATCACAATATCAAAAAACTCATGGTTACCCCATAAAAAACTAATTTAGTCAACAACAAATTTCTGCTCGTCAGAATTTTTCAAGAACGTTTCTCTGTTTTGTAAAATATCAAAAAATACTTCTACAACTCCAAAAATTATGAAATTTTTATGTGGGTAACTATCAGGATGTCTACTACATTAGGTCAAAAGGGTTAATCAAGATTCCTTCTAGATTAAGAGATAAACTCGAAACTCTACAGATGACCAAAAATTCGTTTTGGTTTTTCACTCCACAATTAACATCCATGATTCACAAACCAACCAACCATTTTCGATTATTACAAATTATAATATCTTAAGATTGTTGTATGCAATAATCAAAAACAAGGAAAAATCAAATAAGCAAAATTATTGATACTTAGCTCCTTTATAATGGAAGTGATCGATTTGACGAAACGACGAGCTCCCCAGATCTCCGCAACAGCAACAAGGAAAAACTTTGGAAAAACAGAGCGAGTCACGTGTTCAACACGCTGTCCTTAAGACATTAACGCCCGACTACACTCAAGAGTGATGCTATAACCCTCACAGGAAGGATATCTCCAGGATAAAACACCCTACTACACCTACTACTAGCATATGTTGTAGATGCTCAACTTGAGCTTGACAACTCCGAAAAAATCCGAAACAAAACCTTAAGGAAAAATGCGAACGCTTAAGAAGACAATATAAAAATAGTTTCCCTTGGAGGTCCCTCTAAAATATAGAGAAACCCAATTCCCATAGATTTTACTAAAATAGAGAATTTGTTTATATAATGGAATAATACAACTTAAAAAGAGGAACTACCAGATGAAAGACTAAAACGTTTCATTCACAAAAGAAAACAATAAGTCATTATTTTTCTTAAAAACTTTAAAAATCAATTTTTTATTAATTGTTTTCCAACATTTGGTACGAGGGAAAAGTTTAATGGAGTGAAGACAAGAATCATTAAAGTAAAGGTAATATTAGGTCTATCCGTCTATTGTTCATTTAATTTATGGACAGTTAACGTCAACAATAACAAAGATGTGTGCTAAGAATATTCTTGGACTATAGATTGTGCTGTTATTCCATACAGTGAAAGTATGGAATGGGGACAATGCTGGGGAGACCCGATTTTGACCCCATGTTTTTATACCACTGTGTCAAATAGGGCTGTCAATGGATATCCGATTGTCGTTTCCGAATATCCGGAATCCGATAGGTTAGTATCCGACATAAGGGTTCTCGAATATCCGGTTCCAATAACGTATTGGAAATTAGATGATAGATTGTGCTTATTCCGTACAGTGATAGTCTAGATACAGGGTGGTTTGATATCTAGTTCAAACTTCAAATTGTTTAGAAATTCCAAAAAAATCACTCGACAACTTTTTGTACCTTCTGACATTTGTAGGCATTTAGGAGATAATGCTGAACTAGTAGTGATCAAGAATGCGGGACGTGCTGTAAATTTAGAGAAAACCAAAGAATTTTTGAAGCACTTGAAAGGTTTTCTCATAGTCAATGGTCCAGTGCATGATCAAAATTCAACATCAATGGCAAGATTAATGACGATCGTAACTAGTTAGAGATTGCGATGCATAGGATGCACTATATAGTTGAGATAACATGAAGAACTTGGAAAAGCTTTCGACAACATACTACACCATGGGTTTGAGCATGCTGCAGCTTATGTCTAAACTAGTTGGAAGCTGTATGTCGCGGATGGTTGAGATCATGCAAGTTCTTTAAAACCAAAGTTATAACAACAGTTGAAATTTTCTCGGTTAAGAAACTGTTTCTCGTAATCCGGTGGACACATATGGAGGATAATATACTGAGGCAGTCTCTTACCCTAGTTTATACAAATCCTAACTGTTTGTACCCAAAATTACTTTTAGGCACTAAACACGATGATTTGATGATAATTATTGAAAATTAGGGTAAGATTAAGGTTAAAAAAGAATTGAAGGAAAACAAAGAAGACAAAGAATTTAACGTGTTCATCATTGTGCCTACGTCCACGGATGAATCCCATAGGAAGAGTATTGTATTTATATGAGATTACAATAATTATGGTACGGTTATCTAACCTAGGATTCCATATCCTTTTAGGGTTTATGATACATGTATTTATAGAGTTTATGTAACCCTAACTCGGATACAAACTTTATGTGCAAGCAATTTGAGCAACAAGACTTCTGGAAACTTCTGGAATCTTCTTTCACGGGCTAGACATAACAGGGTTTATTAGCGGGCCACCATCAATTAATTGATGGTACAAACATCGCCCCCTCTCAACCTCCACTTATTGGGGGTTAAGAAGTTTTTTTTTTCCTTTTGCGTCGACCGTTGATGACGTAACTCGCCCCCGAGATGAGATATTACAAAAACGCCCCCAAGTGTGATATCCTGCGACGAAACAAGATTTTGACGAAGCGCACATGTTGTTGCAGACGTGGCAATGTTGATTGTGCACACTATGCTGACATGACAGATAAGAGTTGACGTGGCGTTGCTAACTGGACATAGGTTGCTGGCGTGGTACCCAAATGGTGTTGATGTGTCGAAGTCAACTAACATAATTGCTGGTAGAGTCCCTGACCTGACAGATGACTGGATACTGAGTGTCGCGGCTGACTTGGACAGCTTGCTGATGTGGCACCCATCGGTGCTGACGTGTTGACCAGTGGATGGCCTTGCTGCTGAGCTGGCGGAGGACGTGTCGAGTTTATCTGGCAACTGGTTCGACCAGAACGGCCCTGACCGAGTTGGACCAGATGCGGACCGGTTAGATCCGACCCGAATCTGTTGGATGAGCCGATTTATTGGACTGTGAGCAGGATCTGAGGTTGGACAGATCGTACGTATTAGATTTGTTGTATCTGACGGAGAAGAATTGATTGATCTTGAGCTGTACGTGAGGTTGTATGAACATTAGGTTTTCGCACGTGCAACGCTTTCTTCAGCTGCTCGTAACAATTACTTCAACTGGTTCGCAACAGTTTCTTCATCCTTCGTAACGGTTTTCTTCAACCCTTGTAACGGTTTCTTCAACCCTCGTAACGGTTTTTTGAACCCTAAATTTTTCTTTTTTGCTTTTTTTGGATGGAATCTCGTGCATGATTTCTTCTCCACTTTTCACAATGGAAAAACACGATTGTTTTACACAAATCCCCTTAGTCGGCGCCAATGTTTGTACCCAAAATTACTTTTAGGCACTAAACACGATGATTTGATGATGATTATTGAAAATTAGGGTAAGATTAAGGTTAAAAAAGAATTGAAGGAAAACAAAGAAGACAAAGAATTTAACGTGGTTCATCATTGTGCCTACGTCCACGGATGAATCCCATAGGAAGAGTATTGTATTAATATGAGATTACAATAATTATGGTACGGTTAGCTAACCTAGGATTCCATATCCTCTTAGAGTTTAGGATATATTGTATTTATAGAGTTTATGTAATCCTAACTCTGATACAAACTTCATGTGCAAGCAACTTGGGCAACAAGACTTATGGAAACTTCTGGAATCTTCTTTCACGGGCTAGACGTAACATGCTTTATTAACGGGACACCATCAATTTATTGATGGTACAAACACTAACATTCCCATGTATGTGGAAAATAAATCGTTTACATTTTCAACATGAAATCTTGCCGGTACAGACTACAGCGACTAAGCTTAAACATTTGATTAGTGAGTCGGGTATGTTAAATAAAGGTTATATGCACAATTCGATGGAGGATCTGTATATACTTAGATTTTTCAAGATAACGGGTAGAGCTTATAAAGCTCCCAAAATCATAGAGGTTTGTTTGCAGCCACCACCTTATGGCTGTTTGAAAATAAATGTTGATGGTTGCTCTTTAGGGAATCAAGGTCAAGCGGGGTGTGGTGTTGTTTTACGAAATCATAACTCCTTGGTAGTTGGAAGTTTGGCACAGTCCATTGGTGTGGACAACTCAGTTTCAGCGGAGTTCTGGGGAGCCATTCATGTGTTCAGAATTGCTTGGTCAAAGGGTATGTCACGCATATGGGTTGAATGCGACTCGATACATGTTATCAAAGCATTGTCTGATTATTCTTTGGTGCCATGGAGACTAGCAACGCATTAGGCTAACTGTATGAAGTTCTTATCCACAGTTCAGTTTAGATATTCCCACATATATAGAGAGGGAAATGCAGTAGCTGATCTCTTAGCCAAATGGGGAGCTTCTACAGGGTCTCAATGGTGGCCTGAGCCGCCAAATTTTATTCGTTCTGCTTTAGGAATTGATAGGTCAGGCCTGCCAGTTTATCGCTTTCGATAGTTTGTATCATGTTTTTTTTCGCGTTTTTGTTATCTCCTTTTCTTGTCTTTTGAGGTATTGGCCTAGTCCCCCTCATTCTTTTTTCTTGCCTTTCTCAATAAGTTGCTCTACGTGAGTTTTGTCAAAAAAAAAAAGAAAAAAGAAAAAAAAAAAAGGGTAAATCTACAACTTCCCAATATTCTCAAATTTTTCTACTCAATCCGAACTATTAGTATGTTGCCCAAGTCCGATTTAATTTCGTTTCCATAATCCTAGTTGGTTTAGAGTCTATCAGTTTCTTGTTGGTTTCGAAATTGTAATACTTCTGAGCCTATATGTATATTTGACTTCACTATAAGTTATAACCACAAACAATCTGCCATCAAAACATGCTGTGAATCTGCCTCAAATTTTACTTGCCGTCCAAATATTCTAACTTTGTTTTTTTTTCTTTCATCAAAACATGAAGTTTCTACAGGTGACTCTCTCCTTTTCCTTATTATTATTTGTTGTTCCATCACTAGTTTTTGAATCCTCATCTTCGAATAATACTTTCGTCGGCAACATAACAAGAGGTTCATCTATTTCTATTTCTTTCAATGAGTCTTCTAGTTATTGGCTTTCTCCCTCGGGTAACATTGCTTTTGGTTTCTACCAATTACCATGTACACGTAATTCACCCTATTGTCCTGATCGATATGTAGTTGGTTTATGGTTTGTTAAATCTCCATTCAAAACCCTAATATGGACAGCTAATCGTGACGATCTTCGTAAACCATCTTCAATTCTTTTCACAAACGATGGAAAGTTGGTGCTGCACACAATGCCAGATAATGAAGAGATACCTTTAATACCCGACATACAAGAGCCAGTGTCATATGCAACGATGCATGATAATGGCAACTTTGTATTATACGGTTCAAAATCTCAAATTCTCTTTGAAAGCTTCAATTACCCTGCCGATACCGTTCTAGGCGGTCAAATGCTAAAACCTGGAGTTGGTCTTATCTCCGGTGGTATTAGATTATCAGTTCAATAGACTAATGGTTTAGTAGCAATGTATAACCAATCACGGAGTGTATCTGTAATATCACATGCCATTCAGGGTTCCGTAAGTACTCCAGTGATCCTAAGTTTAGACATTACTGGTAGCTTATATCTTGTTGGTTCCGATGGTGAAGTACTTAAATATCTTTACCGAAACAAGAATCAACAACGCAAGAAACAATAAGATGGAGGCATTACTGTGAACGAGGATGTTCATATGTTTAGAGCCACAGTGGATTCGGATGGACATTTTAATTTGTACAAGGAAAGAATTGATGTCTATATTAATGATCATGAAAAGTCTTCTATTCTACTAGGATCATGGCCAATTTATCATATGAGTGATGGAGAAATAGTTTTAAACGCATTACTTGGCTTGCAATTGTTCTGCGTACTGCTGTTGTTGTGTTTTTTGCGTTGCCACAAGTTTTCCAACTCCGATGCAAGTGGGACTCGAAACAGAGACTTGTGATGATATCCAGCATAGGTTAATCGTCAGGAGTTATGTAATTTTCTCTTTTCTTTTGCGTTTTATTTAGGTTGGAAAAGAATCAATTCCGTCTCTATAATCAAATCTTCCTTGCTCTGTGCAAGTGAATTTCAAGATATTATCATTACTTTAGCTCTTTTCTTTGCATGGCCAATTTAACGGTGGTGCCGACACAACTCTCGAGAGCCTTACGACAAGTGTGTGGTGATAACTAGCTACGAGGACTGAGAAGGTGCGCATTAACTTTGTTGTCTCCTGCAACCACGTGCACACATTAGAATTTGGTACCACTGAAACGTTTAATGAAGTGAAAACAAAAATCATTAAAGTAAAACAGAAAATTAGGTGTATGATCATTTATATTATGGACGTTAACGTCAATAGCAACAAAAATGTGCGACAAGAATATTCTTAGATTACGGATTGTGCTGTAATTCCATATGTTGAAAGTGTTGATAGTATACATGCAAGTGTGGTCGGATATCAGAAGCATGAATATTTTTGAAGCAGAAATCAATCTAAAAGTTAGCTCTTTGTTTTTATAAGTTACTCGCAAATTGTGTTTTCAATTAATTTTTGTGTTTTTGACTTAATTAAGTCAGAAGTTAGTTTGGATACACATCCAGAAGTTACTTTTTGATTTCTGGAAGCAAAAAAACCTGAAATTTGTTTGGGTAATAATTTCAGAATGACTTCCAGAAACAAAAAAGTTAATTTTTTGTGAAACAAAATATTTTTGCTTCTGATTTCTGCTTCTGACTTCTACTTCTAGAAAAACAAAAATCATATCTAAACGCGTTATAAACTCTTTCACAGATGAAGTTGGCTTTCACAAGGAAACAAAGGCTCTGGATGTCAAATTCAAAATTTTAAATTGTCTAGATATGCCAAAGAATCACTCGACAACCTTTTGTACTTTCTAACATTTTCTTTTGCTTGGTCGAAGTTTTTTACTTAAACAAATATTTTCAAATGTGTGCAAGTGAATTTCGAGATAATGGTATCATTTAAGTTATTTTTGATTGGCCGTCAAATGAGTAAAAAAACATTGTGCGTGAGTTCCAAAATCAATTGTCGGTGGAGAAATTAGAAAGTAATAGAACACCATAAGATAACTATGTAGATTAAGAACGACCAAAGTTGTGATGAGTATCACTGTAGTACGATAATTATGGCTAGACTTGGCAGGGTCATGGGAAATAGTTTATGGCTAGACTTGGCAGGGTCATGGGAAATAGTTTATGGCTTGAACATTATGGTTCCTCCATGGTTCATCACATAACAGCTATTGGTTCAGATCACATACCAATAGTTTTAGTGATATACCCAAATAGTAACCAAGGCCATAAACCTTATAGATACTTTAAATGTTGGGGTAGTGATCCCACTTCTAAAGATGTAATCAAAAATGCATATCAAAGCATGTTACAGGTTCACCTGCGTTTCAGTTTACTCATAAACTTAGAAACGTTAAACATGATTTGAGAAATTGGAATTTAAACCATTTTGGTAATGTCGACCAAAGAGTCAAGTCTCTTACTGACCAACTTCAGCATTTAAATAGCCAACCCGTATCTATTCGGAATGCTGAGGCAGTCAGGGGTGTAGAACTCGATCTCGAGCATTGGCAAAATGTTCAAGAAGAGTTTTATGCCCAAAAGTCTAGACAAGATTTTATACAAAGTGCTGATAGAAATACTAATTTCTATCATACTTCTATCAATAGAAGGGAACGCTTTAATCATATCGAGACTCTGAAATTACCCAATGGTGAATGGTCTAAGGATAGGAATGACCTTGAAGACCTATTGATTAATCATTTTAAAAGTATAAGCTCTACTTCTCAGCCGTTTCGAGACGCTGAATTCTTGAATTGTATTGAACCTTGTGTGACTCCGGATGACAATAGTTATCTTCTTAGACCTGTGTCTCTTGAGGAAATAAGGGAAACCATCAAACAAATGTCCTCTTGGACAGCCCCCGGGCCAGATGGTTTCCCTCCAGGGTTTTACAAACAAAATTTAGAGTTGCTTGAAGTTGATGTCTGGAAAACTGTCTGTACTTTCTTTGAGTCTAAGCATTTACTTAAATCCATGAATCATATGTTTTTATCGCTCATTCCTAAAGTCAGCAACCCTTCTTCTCCAGCTGACTTTAGACCAATTTCCTTATGTAATACTAGTTACAAGAAAATCTCTAAAATTCTTGTAAATAGGATGAAACCTTTATTTAGTAAACTAATCTCTTCATACCAAGCTGCGTATGTGCCTAGAAGACACATTTCTGACAATGTTGTCATAGCACAAGAGATAGTTCATACTATGAAAAGGAAAAGGAAAAAGGATAGAAACGGTGTCATGGGCCTTAAACTTGACATGTCTAAGGCCTTTGACAGAGTTAAATGGTCATTTTTGATTGATATTTTCAAATGTTTTGGCTTTTCGCAAGATTGGTGTGCTCTTATTTATCAATGTATTAGCACCACCAACATTTCTATCATGCTTAATGGATCTCCATGTCCCTCTTTTAAACAAACAAGAGGTTTAAGACAAGGAGATCCATTATCCCCTTATCTCTTTATTTTATGTATGGAATCATTAACTAGATATCTCGTTCATGCTGAAAACAACAAACTAATTCAAGGGGTACGAATCAACAAAGAGATTCATAGTGTTTCACACTTGCTCTTTGTTGATGACTTCCTTGTATTTGTCAAAGCTTCCCATGAGCAAGCTAATAACTTGATGGCTCTGATCAAAGATTTTAGCGATATCTCTGGTCAAGTCATTAACTTAGACAAATCTGGTTGTTTTTTTAGTAAAAATGTTCACCCAGATCTTGTTATCTCGCTTATCAATGAGTTGGCAGTTAAGAAAATCGATCTTAAAGAAAAATATCTAGACATTCCATTGTTCATTGATAGAAATAAAACAGAATTTTTCAGTTATCTTCTTGAGCATTTTGATAAAAGAGTTGCAAAATGGAAAGGAAAGCGGTTTTCTCAGGCTGGCAGATCCAAAATGGTGCAACATGTTTTGAAATCCTCTCCAATTTACCACATGAGTACCTTTCTCATACCAGACACCATTACACAAAGAATGGAACAATCCCAAAGGGATTTATGGTGGGGCAAAAATAACTCAGGTGGTATCTATATTAAAAATTGGGGAAATGTTTGCTCTCACAAATTACAAGGGAGTTTGGGATTTAAAGATTTAAGCATCTTTAATAGAGCTATGCTTGCCAAACTAGCCTGGACCCTCATCCATTCGCCATATGAGTTGTGGGTCAAAATCTTGAAATGTAAATATTTCAAGAATTGTCATCCTTTGCATGCTAGGAAACCATCTGATTCATCTTGGTTATGGAAAGGTATAGAGGTGGGTCTAGAAATCATTAGAAAAAACTCGATTTGGGAAGTGCGAAATGGCTCAAGCATTCATGCATTTACTGACAATTGGATACCAGAAGCTTCTCTTCCTCTTTGTCATACATATCCCAACCCTGACATGCTAGTTATTGATTTCATTGTAGCTAGTACTAGGACTTGGAATGTAGAACTTATCAATAGTTTCTTCACAGTAGAAAATGCTCAAAAGATTTTTAGAATCAGAATCCCTCTCACTGGGAATGATAGATTGGTTTGGTTGCATACCAAGAATGGTGATTTCTCAGTGAAAACAGCCTATAAAGCCCTAGCAGGTGAGCTTCAATTTATATAGAGCCCTCATCCTAGTCAACCTACATACAAAGCTCTTTGGAGCTTCCCGACCTTACCCAAAATACAACTCTTTATATGGAAATGTATAGAGAATATTCTTCCTACCAATGCCAGACTCATGCAATATAGAACCCAAACTGATTCGTGTTGTCTGTGTGATACCAACTCAATTGAAACAGCTGAACATCTTTTGTTGCTCTGTCCATATGCGAAATCTGTTTGGGCCAATACTCCATTTGGTCATCTTTTCTCTTTTGAAGAAGGAGAAGAATCTGTCATAGATATTAGGAGCTGGTTTGATGATTGGTTGAAAAATAGTCACAGTTTAGCAATTAAACAATCGATATTTGTCACGGCGTGGTGTATTTGGAGAGACAGGTGTTTTCGGATTTTTAAAAATAAAACAGTCACGCCAATAAATACTGCCAACTATGCAATAAAACTGATAGAAGATATAGATCGTAGTATGCTTGTTACACATAATCAACCAGTTATATTACCTGCACCTATCCAGGTTCCAAACAACAATGGCCTGCCTGATATGTGCAGTACTCTTTACTGTGATGCAAGCTATGACAAAGATACTAATGAAGCACGTTCGGGGCTTGTTTTAACTGATATGTCAGGGACCTTTGAAGGATGCAAACTCATCAAAGGAGTAGCAAGAACGGCGGAAGAAGCAGAATGCATTGCCATACTAGAAGGAATCAAATGGATGGAAGACAAAGGCAAAAGTAGTTTCTGCATTCGCAGAGATGCAAAAAATGCAATCACTTATTTGGATAATAATAACAACCAACTGTGTCGGTTTAGTCAAACAATATTAGATGACTGTCAATTTCTTTTGAATAATTTTTCATTCTCAAGGTTTGATTACGTTAACAGAAAATTTATATCTTTAGATGATAAAGCAGCCAAGCATTGTAGAAGGCAAAATGTAACAGGAAATGGCTGGGAGATAAACCTTCCTTTCTCCTAAACATGTAATTTGTTCTTTGGAATGAAACTTATTATCTTAGCAAAAAAAATAAAAAAATAAAGTTGGATTTGGGTGGTTTGGTGTCGTACCCAGGAAATTTCCAATTTGTCCTTCCCTTTTAGTCCAATTACTATAAATCCTTATGTATCATTTCTTTTTAGGGGTATAATTGGCAACCAAACTTTAATATAACATATCTAAAAATCTGTGTCTTGGAATTTTACAAATTTTATCTCGTTGAAATGGTTTTAAAAAAGTCTACGCAATGAGTACAAACAACAATATAAAATTTAGAGTTTTTACGAAAAATTCGGAGGTGTTTATCATTTTAGTCACAATTTCCGAAAATTAAATGCAAACCACCACAAAGGATACATAATATTTTATGTAGCCATATTTTGGTTTATGCATTAACTTATTTTCCGTTGCAACTAATAAAACGATGTACTCCCCCCGTTTCATGAAAAATGATACTTTCACTCTATGCATAATTTTCGAAAATTGAATGCATAAGCATTATGTAAACCACCACAAAGGATGCATAATACATTATGCAGCCATAATTTGGTTAATGCGTCGGCTAATTTTCCGTTTCATGAAAAATGATACTTTCACCCCGTATCAGAAAAAATGATACTTTGTGTCGATTTCTTCGGTCGGCCGTCCCACCATGGCAGCGGTCATCTAGTTCATTACCATGATCCCAGTGATCTGAGTATGACGTTTATCAACACCATATTCTTTATGATAAAAAAATAAATTGGACGAAATGTGCACATTGTAGCGACACTATACAACTACGATCGTCCTTGGTTATAGCATTACCATCGCCGGTAATACTATAAAAAGCTGCCACTGGTAATGGAAGCTAGTCTAGTTGGTCAGGAGCGTAACTCACACACATGAGAGCAGCAAAAACCCAAAATAAATGTCACGTGTAATCGCAGTCGGCAATAATGAGCCAAAACAAAACACGAATCCAGTTTTTATTAGGTGGAAAGTTTTTTCAACTGTTTCCTGCTGGAACAGAACCAGTTCTACTAAATCTAATCCAGTTATTACCATTTTTACTTTTGATTGGCCTCCAATTCTCAACATCTTCGCTTTAATTTTGTCTTTTTTACCTTTATTCTATTCTAATCTCCAAACCTCTAAATTCCTAACTTCCCCTCTGTATTACAAACAGATTCTTTCTCTATTCATCGTTTCTAATTTTTTCCAATTACAATCCAGTTCTTGCACCCAAAAATCAATTCAATCCGAAATTCCTTTTTAAATCAGAAGATTTATTCCATAAGAAACAAAACCCATGATTTGATTTGTTGAATAAACCCTTCAAAATATTGCAATTATCTCTATTATCCTCTGTTTTTTTCTCTGTTTTTCCTCTGTTTGATTCTTTGAAGATGACAAAATGTTTCAGTTTCACAGCATCGAGAGATTGGTGGTACAGATACATATTCTCATACGCAGGTTTGAAATCGGTGACAACAAATCTAGGAGAAGGAACAACAATGCACTGCTGGATACCAAAAATCACTAAACCAGCAAAACCAAATCTTGTATTAATCCATGGATTTGGTGCTAATGCAATGTGGCAATGGGGTAATTATCTTAGATCCTTTATTCCTCGTTTCAACGTATACGTCCCAGACTTGTTATTCTTTGGAGAATCATATACAACACACTTAGAAAGAACTGAGCACTTTCAAGCTCAATGTTTGAAGAAATTAATGGAGAGTTTCCAGGTTCAGAAAATGAGCTTAGTGGGTGTGAGTTATGGAGGTTTTGTTGGGTATAGTTTAGCATCCCAGTATCCGGATGCGATCGAGAAAATCGTGTTGTGTTGTTCTGGTGTTTGTTTAGAGGAGAAAGATATGAAAGATGGTTTGTTTAAGGTTTCTGATTTGGATGAAGCTGCTAGTATTCTGTTGCCTCAAACACCTGACAAGTTAAGAACTCTAGTTAAAATGTCATTTGTTAAGCCTGCTGCTGCTAAGACCGCGCCGTCTTACTTTCTCCGCGATTTCATTCAGGTCAGTACATTTTTTTCCCATCTACATTTTGATATTGATATTGAATCTTTGACAATGGATGATAACTTGAACCCGGAGGTCAAATTGTTCATGGGTCTAATTTTGTTGGTGTGGATGGTGGTAGGTAATGTGTACACACTACATTGAAGAGAAGAGAGATTTGATCCAAAATATACTCAAAGATCGACAATTTTCACATCTTCCTAAGATTAGTCAGGTGAACCTCTAATTGATTCGAATCCATGAAGTCGATAGTAGCAATGTTATTTCATATGTGTAGTTCCCTTTCTTATTGTGGCATTTCAAAAAAATTGATGTAGCCAACATTGATAGTATGGGGAGAGGAAGACCAGGTATTCCCTCTGGAATTGGGGTACAGATTACAAAGGTATGACAACTAGGTATATTTTGTGCTAAGTCGAATCGAGAATCCTGTGAACGATGGTGTAAGCTGATTTTGCATAATTTTGGAACATTTGTAGGCATTTAGGAGATAATGCTGAACTAGTAGTGATCCAGAATGCGGGGCATGCTGTAAATTTGGAGAAACCCAAAGAATTTTTGAAGCACTTGAAAGCTTTTCTCGTAGACAAAGGTCCAGCAGTACATAATCAAAATTCTCACAATTCTGTAAAAGACAACATCAATGGCAAGAATAATGAAGATCATAACTAGTTAAAGATCGTGGATATATATATGATGCACTTATTACTGAGATAGCAAGAAGAACCTGGAAACAGTTTTCGGCAACATGCTAAACTGTTGAATTGGAGCCTGCTGCCAGCTTATCTCTAAACTAGCTGAATGCTGTATGTCGCAGGACGGTTTGGGATCATGCAAGTTCTTTAAGACCAAAATTACAACAGTTGGAATTTTCTCGGTTAAGAAACTGTTTTTCGTAATCCGATGGACACATATGGAGGATAATATACTGAGGCAGTCTCTTAACTTTGGGCCTTTTCTGCTCAAGATTTCGTTTTCATAATCCTAGTTGGTTTAGAGTTTATCAGTTCCTTGTTGGTTTCGAAATTGTAATATTTAAGGAACTGATCAGTGCCCTATATATATGTTATAATCACAAACAATCTGCTATTAAATTTTACTAGCTGTCGCAATATTCTAACTCTGTTCATCTTTCATCAAAACATGAAGTTTCTACAGGTGATTCTCTCCTTGACATTCTTAGTTCTCGTTCCATTACTAGTTGTTGAATCCTCATCTTTGAATGATACTTCCATCTGCAACATAACAATAGGTTCATCTATTTCTCCTTCTTTGAATGGGTCATCTAGTTATTGGCTTTCTCCCTCGGGTAACATCGCTTTTGGTTTCTACAAGTTAGCATGTACAGGTTCTTCACCATTTGTCCTGATCGATATGTAGTAGGTATATGGTTTGTTAAATCTCCGTTCAAAACCCTAGTTCGGACAGCTAATCGTGACGATCTTCGTACAGAATCTGCAATTCTCTTCACAAACGAAGGAAAGTTGGTACTACAGAAAAAGCCAGATTATAAAGAGCTACCCTTAATACCCGACATACAAGAACCAGTGTCATATGCAATGATGCATGATAATGGCAACTTTGTATTATATGGTTCAGAATCTCAAATTGTTTATGAAAGTTTCAATCATCCTACCGATACCATTCTCCGCGGTCAAATGCTAAGACCCGGAGTTGATCTTATCTCTGGTGGTAACAGATTATCAGTTCAACAGACTAATGGTTTACTGGCAATATATAACCAATCAGAGTGTGTATCTGTAATATCACATGCACATAAAGGTTCACTGAGTATGCCAGTAACCTTAAATTTAGACACTAGTGGTAAGTTATATCTTGTTCGTTCTGATGGTATAGTACTTAACTATCTTTATAAAAACAAGAATCGACAACGAAGAAAACAAGGAGAAAGAAGCATTATTGTGGAGGATGTTCATATGTACAGAGCAACATTGGATTCAGGAGGGAAATTTAATCTGTACAAAGAAAGGATTCATGGAAATATTAATGATGATGAAGATGAGAAATATCACATGAAAGAATTTGAGAATGAAAAACTGTTGTGTTGATGTTCAAAAATATTACATGACAAAATACATCTCAGACAAGAGAATAACCAATCCCTGACTCAGTATTAATAACCAATCCCGGACTGCCTATCTATTACATAATTTGTCTTGACTTTCAAGTCAAATTGACTTGACCAAGACAGAATTACACTCTTAACAGCCCCTCAAGTGGATACTGGCAGCCACAGCAGAGAATTGATAACAAAAAGAAATAAAAAAATCAGAGATATAGTTAAACAAACAATCAAACTACTTAACAGCTAAACCAGAAAATAAAGCTGAAGCATTGTCAGAAGAGAATTCATCTGCAGCCGCAACAGTTGAAGAACTCTGACATTCACTGTCTCCAATAGCAACATTTGAAGAATCTCCCAGTAATTGATGAAGTAAAGAAGTAAAGGTTGGTGAACATAGCCCCTTAGTGAATATATCTGCAATCTGGTTTTCTGAGGAGACATGATAAATCTTGATAAATCCTTTTACCACCAGATCTCTGATCACATGATACCTAACTTCTATGTGTTTAGCCCTGGCATGAAACACAGGATTAGAAGCTAAGCAAATTGATGAAGTATTGCCACAGAACATTTGGATAGGAAGACTAACTAGTATATGCAATTCCTTAAAAACATTTGATAACCATTCTAACTCAGAAGCAGCTACAGACAGGCATTTATATTCTGCTTCAGCTGAAGACCTAGATACAGTTGGTTGTTTCTTGCTAGACCAACAAATCAGAGAACTTCCCATAAAAATTGCATAACCAGATGTTGATCTTCTTGTATCTGGGCATCCATCCCAATCAGAATCAGTGTAAGCTTTCACAGAAGAGATATCACCTTTTCTCAGAGTAAGACCAAGACCAATAGTGCCCTTTAGATATCTCAAAATTCTTTTAACCAACAAATAAGGAATGTCAGTAGGAGCATGCATAAATTGGGACACATAATTCACTCCAAAAGCTATATCAGGTCTAGTTATTGTTAAATACGTAATACTTCCAACTATTGTTCTGTATTCTGCTGGATTTTCTAACAAAGTACCATCATGTATTGAGGCTCTAGATTCTTTAACTACTGGGGTGTCACAAGGCTTGCACTCAAGCATATTAGCTTTTGTAAGGAGATCTAGAGTATATTTCTTCTGAGTTAAAACCAAAGAATCTGCAGTTTTGTGAGCTTCAATACCCAAAAAATAACTCAGATCCCCTAGCTGTTTCATTGCAAACTCTACACTCAATGCTTGAATTAACTTGTCCATAAAAATATCATAATTTCCAGTAAGTATAATATCATCTACATACACCAGAAGTATCATCATAACAGAAGAAGAAGCAAAAATGAACATTGAATGGTCACATACTGATCTGACAAAACCAAACTTGACCAAGAAATTACTAAACCTCTCAAACCAGGCTCTGGGTGCCTGTTTAAGCCCATATAAACTTTTCTTTAAATGACAAACATGATCTGGAAAGTCAGGATAACAAACCCCTGAGGTTAAACCATGTAAACATCTTCATTCAGAAATCCATGCAAGAATGCATTAGAGACATCCAATTGTTTTATTTTCCAATTATGAGTAACAGCCAAAACTAATACAACTCTTACTGTGGTTGATTTCACCACAGGACTGAATGTTTCACTATAATCAACACCATCTTGTTGATTATAACCTAAAGCCACTAGTTTTGACTTTAGTCTATCCAATGTACCATCTGCTTTAAGCTTTACTCTATACACCCATTTACACCTTAATAAATTCATATGAGGTTCATATGAATGTATTAGGGTGTAATTACTGTTTATGACTTCTAATTCTGGTATCAAAACATGCTATTAATGTTTCAGCTGAAAACACCACAATTTACAAAGGGCGACACCAAATATCAAGGAAATACCAACCAAAAGATCCAGCAGTCAGGATTGTTTGTTTTTTGTAGAATAGTATCCTCTGTAGAGACTTTGTATTCCCCTTTATAAATCATGCAAAAACCCACAAATACTCAAAACTTCATGGAGTCATTACCTCTCTCCTAGCTTTGCACATAACTCCTTTTTGTTGTTCAGATTGACTTTGAGTGACCAAAAGTCAAATCACACATGCTGAAAAAATCACTCTTTCTTTCGGATCATCTACTTTTACAATTTATGTATTTACAAATCCCAAAACTTTTAATTTTTTTATGGGAAGAGGAATTTTATTTGAGTGAAGAATGTAAAGGAAAAACAGGTCAGATTGGGGTATACCCAAATGTGGTATAGAAATTTTGTTCCCAACCATAACAGTGGGCTAAGGGGTGTTTAATGTATATAATGTTACCTAATAACCCTTTCCCTAATAATAACTAAACTTATTCCCTTTTTAGTTTTAGATCCAAACACTAAACTTATCCATTTGCTTCTCCTCTTTATCAATAAAATGATCAAATCCTTTCTCCTTCTTTATATTTCATTGTCATCCAATAGAAAAAAATAATTGTCGATCATATTTTAGCTTATTGTTTGAATGGCATATTAGGTTGGAAAATTGAAATTATTGAATTGCAGCTGTGTTGTCGTTAGGGTATCTCTTCGTCTACGTTGACAACTAGTATTGGTCGTTATTTTCCTAGGTTGAGTATCGTGACGACTTTTCGTCTGTAAAAGTAACATTTACAGAGTCGTTATGGTATTCATCCTTATACTTTGCCGACTAGTGTTGTAGTAATTACGATCGTCATGTTATGAAAACTTGAAACTTGCCGACCAATAACCGCCATAAACTAGTTTCTTTGTGTACATTTTTGCTATTAGTCGGCATGGTTGGCGAAACTACCTTGACGACTTTGTGTTGGCCGTCATTTTGTGCAATTTCGACCATGATAACCAATAACATCTAATATCAACATTTCTCTGTGTCTCATTTTTCATTTTGTTGTGAAAAAGCGGGGTCCAACAACCTCACCCAATATTTCGTTTAGGCAATCTGTATGGACAAACTCCAATATAATTCCAAGAGAATCAACTAGACAGTCAGACTCAATCTATAGAAATATATCCAAGAGTTGTATCTTTGTTTCACAATGTAATCAGCAAATCAAACAGATGGAAATCCGTGAGCCTGATTAATATGTGAAACAACTTGAACGGTACCAAAGACCAATGTTCAAGTGTCAATCAATTTATATCAACAACCAAAGGTTGGATTATCTAATTGATTGAACTACGCACAACCTATGATATTTCAATTATATAAACAAATATAATGCGGAAAAGAAATAACACAGACACCATAAATTTTGTTAACGAGGAAACAACAAATGCAGAAAAACCCCGGGAACTAGTCCAGATTTGAACACCACACTGTATTAAGCCGCTACAGACACTAGCCTACTACAAGTTAACTTCGGACTAGAATGTAGTTGAGCCCTAACCAATCTCACACTGATCAAGTCACGGTCGCGTTCCTTACGCCTCTGAAACCCAGCAGGACTCTGCGCACTTGATTCCCTTAGTTGATCTCAGCCACAACTAAGAGTTGCTACGACCCAAAGTCGACGACTTGATAAACCAATCTGTCTCACACATTAAAGTCTATTGAATAGATAAATCTGTCTCCCACGGAAATACCTAAGAGTTTTGTTCCGTATTTTGATAAATCAAGGTGAACATGATCCAATTGATATCCCAGACTTATATTCCCGAAGAACGGCCTAGTAATATCAATCACCTCACAATAATCTTAATCGTATGGTAGCGACACAAGATATTGTGGAATCACAAACGATGAGACGAAGATGTTTGTGACTACTTTTTATCTTGCCTATCGGAGATTAAATCTCAAGAAAATCTTAGAGAAGATAGTACTCAATCACGATAGAAAACAGCAAGATCAGAACACGCAACTACAAAGAAATAATTGGATCTGGCTTCATAATCCCAATGAAGTCTTTAAGTCGTTAACCTACAGGGTTTTGGAAAAACCTAAGGTTAAAGGAGAATCGACTCTAGTCGCAACTAGTATCACACAGGAGGTGTGGGGATTAGGTTTCCCAGTTGCTAGAGTTCTCCCTTATATAGTCTTCAAATTAGTGTTTGCAATCAATGTTTGATGCGTGTCATTACCACAACAAATTAATTAATATTTTTCTACCTAATCAACAAGTAATATAGGGTAGTCAAGTTCGTTCCCACGAAGAGCAAGAGGTTTTTGTTGTAAAATTGTCAAAAAAAGGGGGGGTTTAGATTTTAAGAAAAAAAACAAAATAAAGTAAATAAAGCAATCAAAAAGATAAAGTTGAAATCAATAAGAGAGATTAGATCAAGGAATCCTTCTTCGTTGCAAAACAATGATTCAAGTTATGTTCTTTTCCACTTCTTATTAGTCACAGATTATCACCAACCGTAGGTATAACAGCTAGATCAGTGCTAACCCCTAAATTCCTTGTATCACCGGACACGGAAGTTCTCGACTACCGGATTCTATTTACCAAACCACCTAGTAGTAGATCACTCAAGATGTAATTTAGTTAAAACGCATGAAGATTTATGAATTTATTAGGTTGATATTAGTAGTTAGACTCTTAGATCAAGGTCAAATTGCTAACGTTGTTTTCACACACAATTGCTCCACGGAATCTCTCCGCAAGGTCTCGTGTTTTTTACTCACAAAATTCTACACAAGTTGGGTTGCCGGAGAAATCCTGGTGTCACCGGAATCCGGCCAGCAAAGTCATCTTCCGATTACTGAATATTCTTCTCCGTCGACGGAATATTCCGTCACTGTGTCGTTATGGTTAACCGTCAAACTAACGGTCAGCTGTTAGTCAGAGAAGTCAAAAGTCAAGCTTCAGTTTCTGAGTCAGCTCCCTAGTCAGCTATTTAACTCGACTGACTGGGTCTTATTCAGCTGAGTTATGGATGGATCAGTCCGAGTTGACCGTCAGGATAAATATCCGGCCGACTTTCGGCTGTTTATTGAGCATTTCTCAGGCCAATTCAAGCCTTTTCTGGTCTTCTCCTGTGACATTCAATCCCTAACATTCATCTAATCAATTTCATATAACTTCATCTGTTCTTCACAGCACCAGTACCCATCTCTGCAATGAATGGCAGCATCAGAATTCTTTCAATCTACCAATTCTTTCTTCACTCGAACCATCAAACTCAGATTCATCTCTCTGTCTTCTTAGAAGCAGCTCAGATCGAAACCTAACTTCGAGCGGCTTGAATTTCAAATCTCAGTTCGAGAAACCCATAAATCTCTTCTCTATTAGCAGCAACATAAACACCTCACTGCAGTTTCATCCTCGAATTCAATCAGTACCCTAAAACCCATTTCGAATCAAACCTTTTATCCTCAAGAACACCAACACATCATTTCGACCTCACAGAGATCCCCAATTCAGAATCTCGCCATCAACTCCTCCATCTTCTCAGTAACTGGTTCTTCAATTACAACACCATCAAACCCATCTCAATTTCATTCTCCCTGACTTCAGCTCTGTTCGACAGTAGCATCAATTAGACCCCTTATTCCATTTCTGATCTTCTTCTCTTTTAATTCTTCAACGGCGCCTTCAATCCGTCTCTCAATTTCTTGGAATTAATAGCAGCAGCGGCTGCTTTTCTCACCTCTCTTTTCTCTTCTTTCTTTCAGATGCAAATAATGATTGAGAGGAAATAATGATTGAGAGATATTTCTCCATTTAGGGTTGGACGGATACTTACACCCAATGATAATTACACCCTCTGATAAATGATAAGGGATACCCTGGATGACAACCCCTTAACCACAGCTGGCTGCCTTTAATCATTCTTCCAAAAGCGAGTTGCCCCTTAACATGTGGCTGGGCTCCAGATAGTGTTCTCCCATGAAATGACAAGTTTGCCCTTTTTGCTCAAATTGGGTGATTTCTTCTTTTTTCCTCCGTGCGACTCCAGAGTAGTTATAAAACTCAAAACACGCGTAAAATGCATAATTTACAAGAAAAATAACAAAGAAAGCATAACCAATATATATTAAATCGAGGTGTATTCTACACCTATCAATGTTACCTTGGTAACAAAGCATTCAATATTCACCGATAGATGAAAACCTAATTAGACTCAAGCTAATATCTTTCAACCGTTAGATTGAACTTAACTTGTTACACACAAATGAAAAGTGACTTCATTTAGATATGAGTGACCGTACCTAAACGTGTGCACCTTGTTGTCTCAACAATAGTTAACCGAAGTTAGCCATATGAACACTTTCATATCAAACTTATTCATCTTAACCATAACTAGTTCAAATGACTCAAATGAAACTAGTTCTAGTGTTGTTCAATTGTTTATATTCTCATAGAAGTATACAAGACACAATTGAAGCAAAATCGATTTTGATTCACTCGAATCAATTGATGAACATTATAGCCACGGTTTGCAAAAGATTGCATTCCTTATTATATAAATGTATTAGTTCATGAAAAAAAGGATTTTAGAACATAACCTACTCAAGTATGCGAACGGGTACGCATACCTAAGTGTCCGGACCAAGTTTGGGTTCGCCAGTATGCGAACAGGAACGCATACCATCCAAACTCAGTTAAATCCCAGAACTTGAAACTCACGCCAGTACGCATACCGGTATGCATACTGAGTTCCCGGACTTTCATAAACCAACCAGTACGCATACGGGTATGCACACTATGGTTCCCGAACTTGGAATATCTTGCAACAGTTAGCATACAGGTACGCATATTGTGTTATACCCAATCATGGTTATTTGTTCTATATCCTATTTCAATCATTGAAACACTCTTAGAAGACGACAATAGCTGTCTCACACAAACTATTAGCTTCGAAGCAATTTTCAAGTGATCGAATGATCAATACGAAACATTCCGAGTCTACATCAAATGACTGTCTCACACAATTCATGTAAGATGTTACAAGGCGATTTTCACATGATCATCTTTTGATTTTCGTCAAGAATATAAGATGAACTTGGTTAAAGCGAAAGCTTACCAACACATATTTCGAGAAATATGTAAGCGAGTTAAACTCAGCTCGAAATATCAAATGTGTATAATCGATGTCTATATAGTTATACGACTTTTGTCTTAAATAGGAGATAGAGTAGATAGACTTTTGAGTGATAGATGAGTTCAAGTCTCCACATACCTTTTATTGATGAAGTTCCACAAGATCCTCTTAGTAGTTCTTCTTCTTCAATCGATGAACGCCGTGAAGTCTAAAGCTCAGGTACACTTTTTATCCTAATCCGAGACTTAGCTATAAGTAGACTAGAAATCAAGACTTATAGTTTTGGCAACTAAACTTGACAACAAGATTTAGATAGCAACGCTTGCGTGTTCGACCGAGCAGTGCTCTAACAATCTCCCCCTTTGTCAATTTAGTGTTAAAACTATCAATACATATGGATTACAAAATAAATAAACTTTGTAGCTTCTCATCCAAATGCTTAATTTCCTTGGTTCTTCAACATTACTCGAAATCTTCGTCACTTCCAAGTACTCCAGTGATTCTGAACGTGTTCAACTCAGCATCATAGTTGTTGAAGATCCATAGCTATAATAATGAGAAAACAGTAGCTCTCAATCCTTGTTATACATTGTCACAGTATTATCACACAGCAACAGAGTCCAATTGTATTACAACTTTGACAACAATACTATGGTGATATGTATCCCCCCCCCCCCCCCCAGTTAATACTTCATCTCACATGAAAACCACTCCCCCTTACATAATGATCCGTAAAACCATATGTATTTTTAGTGTGAACTACACATTAATTCTCCCCCTTTTTGTCAATATAAATTGGCAAAAGTACGAAAACTAGTGGGATCATAATGAAATTCTCATAGAGATACTTCATGACTAAAAGAAAATATATCAACTTTGTTTTGATGATTTCACATAGTCGAAAACTTAGTGTATTCATCAAGTAGTTTATAAAGATACAAGAAAACTCCTACAATATTCCACAGTCGCACTCCCCACAAAGATTTGGCAATTAAGTACAAGTTCAATTAAGAACTCTCCCCCATAAAATGTCATTCCCGAAAGAACAACAAGAGCGACCTTACTTTTACAAGAAAATAAGGATTTATTTGAATACTTTGATCCTTAACAGAGCTTTTTTTTATCTACGAAAAAACAAATGCGGAATTGAAACAACACTACACTGATGTTTTAATCCATGATTACCCAGTAGATATAAATGAGTCCAGGGGCAAAAAGGCTAGAAAACTAATGAACCAAAAAAACACCAAGAGACTGCCGTAAGTGTTGAAACGTAGCAGTATCTAAAGGTTTGGTGAGAATATCAGCCAATTGTTGTTCGGAAGGCACAAACTCCATATTGATAATAACATTTTTATAGAGATCTCTAATAAAATGATACCTTATGTCAATGTGCTTAGTTCTTGATTTGTCAACATGATTCTAAGTGATGTGAATCGCACTTGAGTTATCACAAAAGATCTTCATTATACCAGTGTCAATTCCATAATCAGCAAGCGTTTGTTTCATCCATATAAGTTGAGTACAACACGAACCTGCAGCAATTTATTATGCTTCGCATGTAGACAGGGATTGTGAGTTTTGTTTCTTGCTATGCCATGCCACAAGATTCAACCCGACATAGTAAAATCCCCCTGAAGTACTCTTTCTGTCTTCCACACAACCTGCCCAATCAACATCTGAATAGGCAATAAGATCAGTGTTAGTATCAAAAGTATAAGATAGACCATACCCGATAGTGTGTTTGATATATCGCATGATCCTCTTTGCAGCTGTAAGATGAGATTCCTTTGGATTAGCCTGAAATCTAGCACAACAACCAACACTAAAAGCAATATCAGGTCTAGTAGCTGTAAAATATAATAGGCTTCCAATGATAGATCGATAAAGCTTTTGATCCACATTTTCTCCTTTCTCATCTCGATGTGGTTTACCAGTAGTGGGCATTGGCGTCAGTTTTGGAGTTGACTTATCAAGACCGAACCTTGTCATAAGATCCTTAGCATTTTTTTCTTGAGATAAGTAAATTCCATCCTTATGTTGTTGAATCTGTAATCCTAAAAAGAATTTTAATTCACCAACATTGCTCATTTCAAACTCCTTACCAAGAGAGACTTGAAAATATTTTGCAATTATCAGAAGTCGATCCATAGATGATATCATCTACATAAACTTGAGCAATGACAACATATTTCCCACTCCAATTGGTAAACAATGTTTTATCAGCTCCACCTGTCGAAAAACCTTTCCTGAGAAGAGAAGTAGTTAGTTTTTCGAACTAGGCACGAGGTGCTTGTTTCAACCCATACAATGCCTTTTTGAGCTTAAGGACATGATCTGGGAAATCAGGGTTTTCAAAATCCTTCGGTTGAGCAACATAGACCTCTTCCTTTAAATTTCCGTTTAGGAACGCGGATTTTATGTCCATTTGAAACAGCTTAACCTTAAGGAAACAAGCATGAGCTAATAGTAACTGAATGGACTCATGGCGTGCCACAGGAGCAAAGGTTTCGTCAAAGTCGATACCTTCAATCTGTGAATATCCCTGAGCGACAAGTCTGGCCTTGTTTCTGACAATGGTGCCAAATTCATCAGACTTGTTTCTAAATATCCATTTGGTACCAAAAATATTGATATTGGAGCGACAAGGTACGATCTCCCATACATATTGCCTTTGAAATTGATTTAACTCTTCATGCATTGCATTCACCCAAAAGGGATCGCTAAGAGCTTCATCAATATTTCTAGGTTCTACTTGCGAAAGATAAAAACCAAAATTGCAAATATTTTGAAGTTGTCCTCTTGTCTTAGCTGTAGAATCTTAATAATAATGTTAGTATCATGATTCCTTTGAACCCAGAGGTGTCACGGAGGAACTCGTTCTTGTTCTACAGGAATAGTCTGATCTGTGCTCTTCTTCTCGTCACTAGAAATATCAGGATCATTGACTATTGGAACAACTTCAACTGATTCTGGGACTTCCTTGACTTTCTCAATTGTCTAAGTTGGAGGCAATTCAGCAGGAAGGCTATCATGACGAAAATTTCTTAGATCATCAATGATGACATTTGCAGATTCCATCATAACTTGGGTCCTGAGATTAAATACTCGAAAACCATGACTATCAGATGCATAACCAAGACAGATTACCTTCATCGCTTTTGGAATCAAATTTCCCTTTCTGTTCTCGATCTTTTAGAATGTAGCACTTACTTCTAAACACTCTGAGATAATGTAAGTTGGGCTTCCTACCCTACCACAACTCATAAGGAGTGTTTAGGGTTTTTTACCGTAGGTATACACAGTTGATCAAATAACATGATGTGAAAACAGCTTCTCCCCAAAACCTTAACGGTAAGTTTTTGTTATGGAGCATTACCCTGGCCATTTCCTGAATGTTCCTATTCTTCCTTTCTGCAACTCCATTAGCTTAAGGAGTAATGGGTGGTGAGTATTGTTGAATAATCCCCAGTTTGTCACATAATTCAAACACCTTAGTGTCCTTGAATTCAGTTCCATGGTTGCTTCTAATTTTCTTTAGCTTGCGACCTTGTTCATTCTGGATTCTATTAACAATAATCTTGAATTCACTGAGGGTTTCATTTTTATGAGATAATAATGCCACCCAGGGAAATATGGTGTAATCATCTACCGTAACTAAAACATACTTCTTCCCAGTAACCGTAGGTTGTTGAATAGGACCGAAGAGATCCATATGAATTAAACCAAGTGGAGCTTTAGTGAGAATATCTTGAGATGATTTATGTGGAACTTTCGTTTGTTTACCCTTTTGACAAGCACCACGAACACCATCAATCTTTGCATTGATTTTTGGAACGCCTCTAACAAGTTCTTTGTTAATGATTTTAGTTAGAAGGCGATAATTGATGTGACCAAAACGCTCATGCCAAAGATGTGTAAATTCCACCTTAGTAAAATTGCAACAATTGCTAAACTGAGTATCAAGAAGATAACAGTTATTTTTACCACGAGTTCCCTGCAAAATTACTTTTCCAGTTTTGTCTTCAATGTCACATCCATTCGCATTGAAGACAACTTTATGGCCTTTGTCACAAATTTGACTAACAGAAAGGAGATTTGTAGTCATACCTTTAACGTAAACTACATCATGGATTTCAGGAACGCCCGAAAGTTTGATCATCCCTTCTTGCTTATGTAGCAACAACTCCCATCTCCGAATGTTACAGGACCTCCTTCAAAGTCGCTTGAATTTACAAACCATGAAAGATCTCCAGTCATATGTCGGCTACATCCACTATCAAGGAACCATTGAAAGGGTTATGTTGATTTTAGAGTAAAAGCTCCCATACTAACACTACTATCCTTTTTGGGGTTTCTTGTTAGCTTTGTACACCTTTTTAGAGAAGTAAACAGGTTTTCAGCTTTCTTATGAAGATTACTAGCAACTTTCAAACTTTTCTTGAAAGATGTACACGTATGTTGAAAATGACTACGAGAATCATAGAACATACATGGACTAACATCTTTAAACTCATCTGAGTAGTTCTAAGTCACATCAGGTTTCACAAAGCCTAAACCTCGCTTATCCCCTGACTTGCGACAATTATTAGGAGAAGAATTAAAGGAGTTATTCAAATCCATTGAAGGAACTTTGGCAGACTTCAAATCCTTATACTTTACGATTTCCGTAATAAGATCAGAATTGATCCGGATTTGTTCATCCAACTTCTTCTGAAGATTAAACAGCTCTTCAGAACTTTCTATAAAACCAGACTTAAATCCTGGTGAAGCGTTTATCGAGATGTTACAATCCATAGAGTCAGATCGCTACAAACACTTACTTGTAAGGTCTTATACGTGTTTGCCTGCTTTGATACCAATTGAAAAAGTAGGGGTCTAACAAACTCACCCAATATTTCGTTTAGGCAATCTGTATGGACAAACTCCAATATAATTCCAAGAGAATCAACTAAACAGTCAGACTCAATCAATGGAAATATATCAAAGAGTTGTATCTTTGTTTCACAATGTAATAAGCAAATCAAACAGATGGAAATCCGTGAGCCTGATTAATATGTGAAACAACTTGAACGGTACCAAAGACCAATGTTCAAGTGTCAATCAATTAGAAAATCCAACCTTTGGTTGTTGATATAAATTGATTAAACTACGCACAACTTGTGATATTTCAATTATATAAAAAAATATAAAATACGGAAAAGAAATAACACAGACACCTGAAATTTTGTTAACGAGGAAACCGCGAATGCAGAAAACCCCCAGGACCTAGTCCATATTTGAACACCATACTGTATTAAGCCGCTACAGATACTAGCCTACTACAAGTTAACTTCGGAATGGAATGTAGTTGAGCCCTAACCAATCTCACACTGATCAAGGTACCGTCGCGTTCCTTACGCCTCTGAATCCCAGCAGGACTCTGCGCACTTGATTCCCTTAGCTGATCTCAGCCACAACTAAGAGTTGTTACGACCCAGAGTCGAAGACTTGATAAACTAATCTGTCTCACACAGAAAAGTCTATTGAATAGATAAATCTGTCTCCCACAGAAATACCTAAGAGTTTTGTTCCGTCTTTTGATAAATCAAGGTGAACATGATCCAATTGATATCCCAGACTTATATTCCCGAAGAACGGCCTAGTAATATCAATCACCTCACAATAATCTTAATCGTATGGTAGCGAAACAAGATATTGTGGAATCACAAACGATAAGATGAAGATGTTTGTGACTACTTTTTATCTTTCCTATCGGAGATTAAATTTCGAGCAAATGTTAGAGAAGATAGTACTCAATCATGATAGAAAACAGCAAGATCAGAACACGCAACTAAAGAGAAATAGTTGGGTCTGGCTTCACAATCCCAATGAAGTCTTTAAGTCGTTAACCTACAGGGTTTTGGATAAACCTAAGGTTAACGGAGAATCGACTCTAGTCGCAACTAGTATCACACAGGAGGTGTGGGGATTAGGTTTCCCAGTTGCTAGAGTTCTCCCTTATATAGTCTTCAAATCAGGGTTTGTAATCAATGTTACCTTGGTAAGGAAGCATTCAATATTCACAGTTAGATGAAAACCTGATTAGACTCAAGCTAATATCTTTCAACCCTTAGATCGAACTTAGCTTGTTACACACAAATGAGAAGTGACTTCATTTAGATATGAGTAACCGCACCTAAACGTGTGCACCTTGTTGGCTCAAAAATAGTTTACCGAAGTTAGCCATATGAACACTTTCATATCAACCTTATTCATCTTAACCATAACTAGTTCAAATGACTCAAATGAAACTAGTTCTAGAGTGTTCAATTGTTTATATTCTCATAGAAGTATACAAGACACAATTGAAGCAAAATCGATTTTGATTCACTCGAATCAATTCATGAACATTATAGCCACGGTTTGCAAAAGATTGCATTCCTTATTATATAAATGTATTAGTTCATGAAAAAACCGATTTTAAAACATAACCTACTCAAGTATGCGAACGGGTATGCATACCTAAGTGGCCGGACCAATTTTGGGTTCGCCAGTATGCGAACGGGTACGCATACCATCCAGACTCAGTTAAATCCCAGAACTTGAAACTCACGCCAGTACGCATACTGAGTTCCCGGACTTTCATAAAAAAACCAGTTCGCATACGAGTATGCATACTATGGTTCCCGGACATGGAATATCTTGCAACAGTTAGCATACAGGTACGCATATTGTGCTATACCCAATCATGGTTATTTGTTCTAAATCCTATTTCAATCATTGAAACATTCTTAGAAGACGACAATAACTGTCTCACACAAACTATTAGCTTCGAAGCAATTTTCAAGTGATCGAATGATCAATACGAAACATTCTGAGCCTACATCAAATGACTGTCTCACACAAATCATGTAAGATGTTACAAGGCGATTTTCACTTGATCATCTTTTGACTTTCGTCAAGAATATAAGATGAACTTTGTTAAAGCGAAAACTTACCAACACATATTTCGAGAAATATATAAGCGAGTTAAACTCAGCTCGAAATATCAAATGTGTATAATTGAAGTCTATATAGCTATACGACTTTTGTCTCAAATAGGAGATAGAGTAGATAGACTTTTGAGTGATAGATGAGTTCAAGTCTCCACATACCTTTTGTTGATGAAGTTCCACAAGCTCCCCTTAGTAGTTCTTCGTCTTCAATCGATGAACGCCGTGAAGTCTAAAGCTCAACTACTCTTTCTATCCTAATCCGAGACTTATCTATAAGTATACTAGAAATCAAGACTTATAGTTTTGGCAACTAAACTTGACAACAAGCTTGAGATAGCAACGCTTGCGAGTTCGACCGAGCAGTGCTCTAACAAGTTGTCATGTTGTTTTATCTGTAATCGTTTCGAATTTGTATAGTATTTTTTAGTCGTCAGTGTTTGGCATTCTAAACCTTGACGACTACAAATTAGTCGGCAGGTTATGATTTATACCTTGTCGACCAATCATGCATTCAAATACTTTTTCTTTGTATGGAAAATATTATTTGGTCGTCATTATGGTTTATTATCGACATGCTCGCTATGGAAAGTCGTTATCTTCCCACTTTTCCGAGCATGCAGACTTTTCATACTTTTAGTTCTGAAAGTGTTGATGTCTTCTGTAATTTGTAGAATGAAATCATTAAACAACTCTGCAATCCTCTTTTTAGATTGTTTGACTATTGTGGCTTCATTGCCGTTGCAACCAAAATTCTTTTGAGATTTTTTTTCTTCTCAAAACTCTTCCCACAAAATATATAAGTTCGATCTATTTAAAACATGATTTCATAACTTTTAATTCAAATAACTAATCTAACTAGATTATTTAATTTAAACGGGTTTATTAGTGTTAATTAATTAAGGAAAGTTTAGCCATTTTGAAAAATATCTGGCTAAGGGGATCTGGCTTTTACTTCGTAATGACCCCATTTTGTTTTGTTTGGTATACCCAATCTCGCGAGTCAGGAAAATTCCCAAATTTTTTATAATGTGACTTTCAAGTATGAGAGAAGAATCTAACAATACTACCTATTAAGGTGCACAAGAACCGGACCGGAACCGGTGAAATGACTTAGAACCGAAAATCCCTGACCGGTACTGGAGAAAGGGTACATGGAATGGGAATGGATTTCGGAACCGGTAGCATATGAGTACAGGTACGGGTTCTAACCTTACTCCCGGCCTGTCCAAGATTGAAATACCCGTTTGATTCTATCCATTGATTTAAATTCATCTTAGCCGTAGATGATAGACTTTTATATGTATTTTCATTCTCATTCTCATTCTCACTCACAACTCATAGACGACAAAGTTTATTTCCTTCTTCTTCTTACTAATCTCTCTTCTTATTTCCCTAGTTTCAATTTCTTGTTTTCATCAATTCAATTGAAACAATCAACATATTAAAAGTAGCTTCTCCATGGGAAAGTTCAATCAGGAATGAGAATTTGTTAATTGATTGTTGAATCAGTTGTGTGATTGTTCAATTAAGAATTGATTAATTAATTGATTGTATATGATTAATTGAATGTTCAATCAGTTCTGTTATAATGATTTCATTCGATTAGGTTAGGTAAATTTATTCTATTTTACTTCAGTCTGTTTTATGAACACAATATTTGATGTATGAAATTACAGGGAATAATCGATTTGAAGTTAAGACGTATCGTTGTTTGATGAGTTTCTGTGAAAGGATTTATGATGAGTATGAAGTATCATTGTATCGGCTTCTGAAATTGATGATATTAGGGTTCACATGGAGGAATCAGATAGAGGAATTGGTGAAGATTAATTGAAATTAGGGTTTGGAGATTTGAAGCTCAACAGGAATTTAATTGGACGATGGATTTTAATGATGAAATTTACAGGTTCTTGGTGGGTGCTGCTGAAGTAAGAGGATGGTGAGTCTGAAGATAATACAGTGTTATGTAGTGTCTAGAGGAGAAGGAGATGATCTTGTTGCTGTTCATACGAAGAAACAGAGTCTAGGGTTCTTTTATCATTGAAGAATTGATGATGCCGTGGAGAAGAACTGTTGACTTTTGTTGTTCAGAGTTTTTATCCTTTGCAATAGTTACACTGCCTACTATAACTGTTGGAGGATCATAGCCATTAACAACATGAACCCATGATTGAAAATCACGTTCTTGAAGAAAGGCACGCATAGCAATTTTCCACCATAAGTAATTTGAGCCATCGAAGACTGGCGGTACATTTATAGAGATACCACTTCTGTCCATAGAATCAGATTGCTACAAACACAGACTTATGAGGTCTTAGTGTGTTTTCCTGCTCTGATACCAATTGAAAAAGCGGGGGTCTAACAACCACACCCAATATTTCATTTGGCAATCTGTATGGACTAAACCTTAATAATATTCCGAGAGTAAAAACTCAATTAAAGAATAATACTAAAGAGTTTATCTCTCAAATCAATCAGCAAATCAAACAGATATAAATCTATGAGCCCGATTGATGTGAGAAATACTTGGACGTTACCAAAGACCAATATCCAAGATCAATCAAAATCCTATCCAACAAACAAGGTCAGATTTATCAATGATGACTGTTTAATGCACAACCTGTGATATTTCAATTATAAAGATAAACAATATAATGCGGAAAAGAAATAACACAGACACCATAAATTTTGTTAATGAGGAAACCGCAAATGCAGAAAAACCCCGGGACCTAGTCCAAAATAAACACACACTGATTATAAGTTGTTACACCAATTTCCTACTTCCTATTCGGACTAGATGTAATACCTGCTTCAGCTATATTCAAGCACTTGTAAAAACTCCTAGCAGAACACCAATTCTCTTTATAAGTTATTCTCGAAAACCTTCTGGTAGAACAAGGTTCTCTTCAGAAGCACTCTAAAAAATCTTCTAGCAGAACGTTAGGTCTCTTTAGAAGAAGCAACAACACGTTGATACTTTTCGATATTTTTTGTGAAAATATTTTTGTTTTCACAAAAACACCGATTTGATTTCTCTTTAGTTGTGAATCAAGGTTTTGGAAATCTTGTGTTTGTTTTTAGAAAAGCAATTACTAGGTAAAAGTAATATCAAAACAAACTTTTAGATTAGGGTTTATTATACTCTTCAAAAATAGGAAGAGAAACCTAATTATTCTACAACAAGAACAACTAGAATAAATCTAGAGATATCTTGTTTAAAACTTCTTAAGGATTTTTAAGAGATACCTTAATCGAAGTTTTCTTTCTAGCTTCCGATTTCGACTAACAAGTGTTGGTATACGATCGGAAACTGAAATCTATCAAATGCTAGGGTTTATGGTCAACAACTCTTGAATGGTTTTATATCAGAAGAGAAAACCTTAGAATAGACAAGAGGTGAAAAACCTAGATTAAAAGTTGTATAATCAATCACGAAGATTAAAAGTTTTATCTCACTCTTGTTCACGAAGAATAGAAGACATGGAAAACAACCTTGTGAAGCATACACCAATTTTCCAAAGGGGATGAAAACGTGTAGCACTCACAAACCCTTTATTTATAGTGAACAAGGTATCTCGAAAGCTACGCAAAGCTATTTTCCTTTTTCAAGACTCTCCTAATTTTAGGAGTCTTTCCTAAGTTACAACTCTTGCCAAAATAATTAAATAAATAATCAATTTAGCAAATAATGTATTTATGTGAATAATTCACAATTTATCTTAGAAAGGAGTCACAAACACTTTAATATGGTAATCAAATATGTTTGGAGTAATAGCTATCTTGCCTAGATAAGGAAACATCAAAAACTTGACCAAAAACGGCTTCTAGTCACGTAATTGGGCTCAAGTCCGTGAACCGTTACAAACAGTTCATGGATTGTTTCCTACTAACGAACTGTAACAATTACAACAACACTTATAATTGTTACTTTAATAAATCACTCATAACTTCATCGTTATAACTCAGAATTGAGTGATTCTTGGCTCGTTGAATTCGTAAGCTCATTCACTATAACATGAGAACCTTTCCAGGGATAAAGGTTATTGTCACAAAATTTTTGGATCAAATAACCTCGAGTATATATACATAAATGTACATTTACCGTCATAGGAATTGTTTCATAGAGTGAGCATTTGTTTGGATAGATTAGAAAGGTAGAATTGAACAAGAATCCAAATGAAATCAATTACCACATACCTTTGTTGATGAAGTCCTCGTTGATGTTTTCTTGTAGTCTTCAAACTTCATCCTTCAAGAATAGCTCTTCTTAGACCTAATCTAGTCCGAAACTAACTTTAGTATACTAAATCAAGAATGCATTTTGGAAACTAAAATTGACAACTAACTTGACATACCAACGCTAGTGGGTTCAACAGAGCAATTATCTAACAACAAGGCAGCAAGTCTTAAATCAACTCCAAAAGACATGGATCTGACCATACTACTTGCACAACAAATCAAAATCTGAACAAATTACTTGTACAACAAAACACAACTGAAATTGAAAAAACCCATGCTTTGAAACTAAAACATAATACAAAATAGGAAAATCTTTACTTCATAACTTCTATCAAGATAAAAACAGAAGAACATCTTATTCCATCGCAAATCTCCATAATCATTTAGTCAGTAGAGCAATATTATTCATGGTTTTCATATTTAACTATATTATTGTTATTATTATGTTAGCTTGAAAAACTATTTAATGTTAATCAATATAGATCGAACTGATGAGCTTGAGGAATTTATGTATAAGTGCTGCTATCATTTTTTTCGTATTCTCAATATGGCCGCAGTAATAATTTAGGATTGGTCTAGTTGGCAATTTAACTGTTTCCTGTTGGGAACTCGGGACAAGTTACTAAATCTAATCTAGTTATTACGATTTACTTTTTATTGGTTTTCAGTTTTCAATATCTTCTTCGCTTTTTTGTCTCTTTTACGTTTATTCCCTTCTCATCTCCAGCCTCAAGATTCCTTGCTTCCCTTCTGTTGATTACCCACAGAATATCAATTCTAACCAAAACTTTCTCTGTTTTTCTATTCATGGTTTCTGATCTTTCCAATTATATAATTTACCCGAAAATTCTTGCAATCAAAAATTCCTTTATAAATCACAAATTTCCTTCCATAAGAAACAAAACCCATGATTTAATTTCTTGAATAAACCCTTCAAAACATTGAAATTATCTCTGTCTTCCTCTGTTTGGTTCATTGAAGATGACAAAATGTTTCAGTTTCACAGCATCAAGAGATTGGTGGTACAGATACACATTCTCATACGCAGGTTTGAAATCGGTGACAACAAAGTTGGGGGAAGGAACAACGATGCATTGCTGGATACCAAAAATCATTAAACCAGCAAAACCAAATCTTGTATTAATCCATGGATTTGGTGCTAATGCAATGTGGCAATGGGGTAATTATCTTAGACCCTTAATTCCCCGTTTCAACGTATACGTTCCCGATTTATTATTCTTTGGTGATTCCTATACGACTCATTTAGAAAGAACTGAGCATTTCCAAGCTCAATGTTTGAAGAAATTAATGGAGAGTTTCGAGGTTCAGAAAATGAGCTTTGTTGGTGTGAGTTATGGTGGTTTTGTTGGGTATAGTTTAGCATCGCAGTATCCGGATGCGATCGAGAAAGTCGTTTTGTGTTGTTCTGGTGTTTGTTTAGAAGAGAAAGATATGAAAGATGGTTTGTTTAAGGTTTCGGATTTAGATGAAGCTGCTAGCATTTTGCTGCCTCAAACACCTGACAAGTTAAGAACACTAGTGAAAATGTCATTTGTTAAGCCCGCTGCTGCTAAGACCGTGCCGTCTTACTTTCTTCGCGATTTCATTGAGGTTAGTACATTTTTCCCCTCTACAGTTCAAATGATACATGGGTCTAAATGGATTTAGTTAAGGTTCTCAAAGTTTGTTAGTACTAATGTTGGCAGGTAATGTGTACACACTACATTGAAGAAAAGAGAGACTTGATTCAAAATATACTCAAAGATCGGCAGTTTGCGAATCTTCCTAAGATTACTCAGGTGAAACTCTAATTGATTTTTTTCTTATTGCAGTGGTAATGCCTCCGTGAATCCATGAAGTCTATGGTAGCAAAAATAAATAAATCGTATGTATAGTACGATTTCTTATTGTGGCATTTCTAAATTTTGATACTGCAGCCAACATTGATAGTATGGGGAGAAGAAGACCAGGTATTCCCTCTGGAACTGGGGTATAGATTAAAAAGGTATGACATTTAAACTAGTGTCTGATTTTCTCGAGAATCATGTGAAAGAAGGTGTAAACTGATTTTGCATAATTTTGGAACACTTTGTAGGCATTTAGGAGATAATGCAGAACTAGTGGTGATCAAGAATGCGGGGCATGCTGTAAATTTGGAGAAAACCAAAGAATTCTTGAAGCACTTGAAAGCTTTTCTCATAGACAATGTTCCAGTGCATGATCAAAATTCTCACAATTCCGTAAAAGACAACATCAATAGCAAGAATAATGGTGATTATTGAACTAGTGAAAGACCGCGGATATATGTAACGCACTTATATAATTGAGATAGCAGGAAGAACTGGAAATAGTTTTCGGCAACTGTGGATTCAAACACACTGCAGCTTGTATGGCACTGGATGGTTGGGATCATTATAGAGCTAAGCTGAAGTCATCGTGGGTCATGTTCTGTTCAGAACTTGTTTTCACTCCTCCTGTCACTTATAACAAGAGCGAAGAGAGGAATTTGATTTGGTTTATGAAGAATCAACTTTGGTGAAAGAATCCAATTTGTGAGTAAGAGGTGGAGTTGTGAACGATGTGTCGCTTCCCAATGCTAGAATGCTGTATGAGTTGTGTGAATTTGTGATGCATAAATACATTAATCAACTGCATAAGTTTCTAAGCTTTTCATCTCAAGCTTTTGTCCCAGCTAGACCAAATCCAAATCCAAAGTCTTTTCCAGTAGCAAGTACCGGGTTGACTAGAGAATATCTCCTAAAAATATAACATAGTTTTTACGTCGGCCTGTCAAGCCTTGCACAACTTTCCCTACGGCAAGCAAAATACTTGACGCTACCCACGCCGCGATTGTTTATGGACCATGATGTAAGTAGTCACCGTTTTTTATGGGATTACGAATTCTCGACCATTAATGTGGATATGCTTACACCATGTCCCTGTTGCAGAAGCTACGGGATTTTTTCCCCTTCACAATCTTGCCAACTGTAGCGCTACAGGTGAATCCCCCTTTCACAATCTACAGGGTTGCCTTTACGTGTTCGCTGATTGAGTGGAAAAGAACTTGACGAAAAATACAGAAAAAGGGGGTTTGTTAGTCTTCGTACCTGAAACCTACCTTGTCCCAGCTAGACCTTCCGATTAAAAGAGGGTGTTATAAGGAATGACTTGAATTTCTTTGGGACAATCACAGTGGACAATATCCTTTCTACAGTTGTAGAGAGTTTTTGTGAATTCATGAGCCGTGGTTATGTTTGTCTGCTTTGTATTGAATTCGCTGTGTCCTTTTGCAAGCCCATTGAGGCAAAGTAGAAAATCCATCATTTATCTAGAATGATCTTTTGGGGACTACTCAAAAAAGGTGGGGGACTACTCTTCTATTTTGGGGTGGATATTTGAAGTAAATTTGAGCCACCCCTTAACTTAGTTTTTTTCTAATACCAAACTTGCCCTTGGTGATTAAATTAGTTAGTGTAATGATTAATTAGTATTAGTGTAATGATTGATTAGTGAGGTTAGATTAATTAGCTAAGTGTTTTTAAAAGAATAATTTTTGAGAAGAAGGAGGTTTTGGTTTTTCTTTTTAAGATGGTTGATTTCGAAATGAGGGTTTTGGGTACTTAGGTACACTTCAAATTTAGTTAATGTTGCTTGAATTGACAAAAACTTTCGAAAAAATGAGAAATTTATAAACTGATTTCGACCATGGAAATGAAGTTTGGCTACGACATCTGAAGAACAGGTAGCCGAACTCATCTGCAAGTGTAGTTCGGCTAATGGTCCTGAAGACACAGGTAGCCGAACTTAGCTTTAATGGAGTTTTTGCTTTCAGAGAAAAGTTTGGCTAGGAAAAAGAAAGTTGCGACCTAACCGAACTAAAAGTTCGGCTGGTAATTTTTTTCTCAACGTAACCGAACTCAATATATAGGTTTTCATAAAAAAGTTCGGTTAGTAGAAAAAAATTGAGACAAAACCGAACTAAAAATTCGGCTAGGAAAAAAACGAAAAAAAGTTGCGACGTAACCGAACTAAAAGTTCGACTGGGAATTTTTTTTTGCGAGGTAACCGAACTTTTTTCTGAAAGAAAAACTCCATTAAAGCTGAGTTCGGCTAGTTCGACAAACTGTTTCACATAATTCCTAGCCGAACTTCTCTCTGCAACTTTCATTTTCAACTCATTTTGATGATTACTTTTCATTTCTTCAACCAAAAACGAATGACAAGTAATGGGCTTGTGAGAATATCTTCGTTAATGATTTAAATTAAGCTATATACATAGAGGTGGTGGTGGTAGGTTGAGGTGGTAGGTGATGGGCGGTGGTGGTGGGCGGCGGTGGTGGGAGGAGGTGGTGGTTATATATATATAGGTGGTTATTAGATTGGTTTTAAATTAAATTAGGTTAAGAGTAGGTTAGTCATTTCCACACTTTAGGACACCCCTTATAAGTATAGGGTAGACATTCCTATCACAAAATAGTCCCCCTCCATTTTTGAGTAGTCCCCAAAAGTCCGTTCTTTATCTAATGTTAAAAGACTGTTAATAGGACCTTCCATAAATACAAGTTGATATTTATTTCTTGGCAGCTCGGTCTGAGTCCGTTTTGAATCCTGAAACTCCAGGACAAAGAGTAGAACTTGAAGATCCCAAGACTTTCAAGTGAGAAAAGACGTTTCCTGTTTGGTCCAAAATTATTTGAAAGTGTAAAATGGACAAAAATATCCTTCCATATTATTTTAATATTAATTTCCATAACTTTTTTATACATAGTTATTTGAGTTCATGCTCCCTGATGAACTCTTAACTTCCTACTTATTTTCCTGTATTAGTTCATTCTGTTTGATGAACTATCAGGTGTAATGCTTTTTATAGATTCAAGATCATTCTTAAAATGAACACACAACAAAAAATTCATTATTATGAAAAAAATCAAAGTTCATTCTTTCAAACGAACAACCAAATCAAAGTTCATTATTATGAACAAAAATCAGAGTTCATTCCTCAAAATGAACACCTATCAAAAACAAACTAATTCAAACTTAGAACAAAGTTCATTCTTTAAAATGAAAAAAAATGAAAAAGAGTTCTTTCTTTCGAAAGAACACATAATAAAAACAATCTAAAAATAGAGTTCATTCTTTAAATCTTAATCACCTTCATCGTCTTCATCATCTTCAACAACAACAGTTAAGAACACAAAAAATCTTCATCGTTCATCATCATTTTCATCGTCAAAAACCTAAAGAAAACGGAAGAAGAATTATTTTCATCATCTTCATAAGCAAAAAGAAGAAGAAAAAAAAGAGAGAAAGTAGATCTGAAAAGAGAGAAGAGAGAAAACAAATCTGAAAATGATTCCCTTCTCTCTAAATAATTGATTATATAAATGGTCCCAAAAGGGTATTTCTGCCACTACCAAAAGACAATTACATCATCCATGACGTCATCCCGCGCGGGTATTGTCCATCCTAGGACCAAACAATAATTTCTAGGACCAAACAACAATTTTTTTTTTTTAAAGGACTAAACAGACAGTTGGCTAGGTCAATAGGACCAAAATAACTCTATTTATTTCTAGGACCATATGGTAGTTTCTATAATATATAGTTGGTATACGGTTTGTTAATGATTCTTCAAATAAAACTCTAGTTTGGCCAGCTAACCCTAATGATCTTCCATTGCATAACTCTTCAACAACAAAGGAAAGTTGATGCTGCAGATAATGTCGGATAACAAAGATAATGCCTCGAAACAAGTAACGAGCAACGTATTCCGCTTCCATAGCGGAGCATGTTTGCAGCGATTGTTTAGAACTCCCAATCATACGCACACCAACTACATAGTTAATATCAGGTCTAGAACATATCATCAAGTACTCAAGAGCATCTACCTTCCTTCTCTCAATTTCATTTTTTGGGCATTCAGTCTTGTTGAAAAGATCTCCATTCATAGCTGGTGCATCTCCATGTGCACTTTGTAATAAACCAAGTACACCGGCCTTCCGATCTCTCTGAATTTGTATTTCCATAACATACGATGAGTCTCCGATGTCCTTCTGACACAAGTGCATAACACTGTCACACAAGTACATTGTCTAATACACCCCCTTCAATATGATACTAACTGACACAATATCCGATTGACAAACTAAAAGTTACAGAACAAGTTTAATAAAAGAACAAAACACTAATCATATGCTGAAGTTATCTGAACAGCAGAAGAAGATGTTGAATCAGATGATGTTAAGATGCCCAGTAATTGATGTAATAATATTGAAAAGGTAGGTGAACATAAACCGTTGGTGAAGTGATCTGCCAACTGATCTTCAGATGCAATATGTTGTAGTTGTAAGAATCCTTACTCCACCTATTCTATAACTGTGACACCGTATTTCTTTGTGTTTAGTCGTAACATGAAAAAAAGGATTAGTAGCCATTGTAAAGCGGGACCATCCAAATTAATATGCAAGTCATCTAAAAGGTATGATAACCATTGTAACTCAACAGATGCAACACATAAGCATTTGTATTCAGCCTCGGCAGAAGATTTAGAAACAGTTGGTTGTTTCTTAAAAGACCATGAAACAAGATTAGAATCAATATAAATTGCATATCCAGAAGTAGATCTTCTAGTATCTGCATAACCAACCCAGTCTGAGTCTGTAAATGCTTTTCATTTACACAAACTTCCCTTTGTCGGAGAAATACCCAATGCCAATAATGTCTTTCAGATATCTCAAAATCCTCTTTACAAGCAGTAAGTGCAATTCTGTTGGTGAGTGCATGAATTATGAAACATAATTAACACCAAAGCAGATATCAGGCCTTGTGACTGTTAAGTACTGTAATGCCGCTATTATTATTCTGTACTCAGTAAGATTGTCTAATTTAACACAATCATGCATAGATAATCTAACACCTTTTACAACAGGAGTATCACAGGGTTTGGAATCTAGCATTCATGCCTTGTCTAATAACTCTAAAGTATACTTCTTTTGAGTTAATGTTATAAAACCTGATCCTCACTGTCTCTAAACCAAGAAAGTACCCTAAGTCTCCCAATTCTTTCTTAGCAAACTCACTTTACAGATATTGGAGAAAGTTTATCATCTCTTGAATGAGCAAGAAGAGGATAGCATATAGTGCCAAATATTGTTAAGAAAGAATAATCAGGATTAACAACAAATAACACTTCAAAAGGAGATTTGAAATTCAAAATTCTTGTTGGAGTTCTATTTATTAAGTATGTTGCAGTAAGAAAAGCATCATACCACATTTCTTTTTGACAATGTACATTATATAATAAAGAATTTTCCATTTCAGTAATGTGCCTATACTTTCTCTCAGTAAGGCCATTCTGTTCAGGGGTTTTAGGACATGAATTCTTATAAGAATACCACTTCACTCCAACAATTTTTTAAAAGGACCTTTTACAACTACCATCAACTAAATGGACTGCGTTAAGCCTAAAACTAATTTTGGTTGTCTTTATAGGAGAAGTACCAGTAGAAGTAATATGTTAGGACTTACCATTACCCACTTGCACCTTCTTCTTTCCTATGAAGCTAGAAGTATTCTCTAGAAGACCCACATCTCCATTCATATGAGCTGTTGCATCTGAGTCAGCTAGCCATTATTGAGTTTCAGAAGTTGATGGTTTATCAAAAACTTGATCTACAGTCATTGTAGTAAAAACATGTTGTTGACCCACAATATTTCCTGCAGTATTAGTTGAAGTAGAAGCAAAGGTAGGAGGATAATATCCGAAGTGACACCTAATAGCATAATGTCCTTTTTTTCTTAAAATCTCACAATTTATCTGTGAGAAATCCCTTCTACAACCATTAGCCTTACCAGAAGAACCATTTGTTTGAACAAAATTACTTCCTTGACCAGAAGTATACCCTTATCTACTCTTGTACTCAGAATCATTTCTTTGATTACTCAAAGAATTACTTTTTGACTTTCCTCTTCCAATACTGGTAATAATTTTACTAGTATAATAAATAGATGGATTCTGTGCACCAAACACAATACTAGAATCTTTTTGTTGATCAATGAGCCATTACTCATGATTAATTAATCTAGGTTTTATTTCGGAAAAAGTAAATGGGACTTCTCTATTCTGTGCAGCAAATTTTTTTTTATCTTACTCTCTTCGTAGTCCATTCAATACATACATTATCAAATCAATAAGGACTAACCCTTTCCCCAATTGCTTTTAAAGAATCATCTATGTTCTCGATGTTTTGCAGATAAACAAGAATATACCTATTACCTTTCTTGATATTGTGTAACTGATTTCTGAGCATACTCTTTTTTGCCATGAAATGACTTCTAAAGCTAACTTCAAGGAAATACCAAATCTCCCTAGCAGTAGAAATATCCAAAAACATAGCTAACTTCTAAAGCTAACTTCAAGCTAACTTCAGACACATTTCTTAGCATACTCTTCTTTCATAGCCCCTATCCATTCTTTTAACAGTTCACTACTTATCGCTTCTGCATAGCTCAATGGGTCATTAGTTTCTTGCACATCACCTTCAGTCAATTAAGTTTTATTTGTGTGCAAAGATGACGCTAGTTCATTTACACAATAACCAAATCCCCGACTTCGTTTTGAAGGTGAAGGTAACCGTTGGCGTTGCTGCTGACTTCCTTTTGTGGTATCTTTCTATATTTTCAAGTTTCAACTTAATAAATACGATCTGAGCATTTGGATATTAAAGGAATAATATATAATCAAATTAGTATAATAATATAAATCATTTAACAAGAAAACTACCCTCTCAATGTTTTATTAGCATGTGTTTGTATGTTTCCTTCGGTTCTTTAATCAAATTAAAAGGGAAAAGTGGCAAAATGCATCCTTTTGTTCTTCGAAGACCCTTACCATCTGCTTGTTAATATGTTAATTTGAGTTTGAAAACTAAAGGTATCTATGCACTTAGAAAACTATTCGTTTGACGACTTTAATAACTTTAACCCTCAACTTTGTTTCACGAGTTTACATTTATGACCCCTTATAAAAATATATTAATCAACTTAAGAAAAATATACATGCACCCACAACTAGAAAACCATGAAGTACTAGCTAGATTTCAAAATTAAGACCCCACTTGCACCCACCTCCCTCCGTCTATATCTACACATTAACCATACATTATTATCATAAGAGAAGACTTCTCCTCTTTATATACCTGAATTTGCATGCAAACTGGAGGAGGATACTTATGCATATATATATATATATAAAGAGGAGAAGACTTATCTTACGAATTATGCCCATAGTTGGTGGAAAATTCAGGTATATAAAAGAAGGCATTAACCAATAATGTATGGTTAATGCCCATTGTTTGACATTGTAGCTGGTGATGTTAACGTAGCATTCCCTAAGCACCACCAACAAAAGAAGGCAATGGAATTCATCCAAGCATATACTTTCTACCATAATCAATGAATTTGCTATTTAACCTCCGTATCGAAAAAAATAGTTTCTTACACTCACTTTGCACCCCTCGTATATATTTTCTTTATATCGGTTCTATCCCAACTGTTGGTAAATGTTTAAGTTTTAGATGATTTTGTTTTCCTAATCCTAGCTAGGTTAGAATTTGTCAGTTCCATTAGTTCTAATAAGGATGAAGGCAATAAAGAGATTGCAGAGATGAGAAGAGAAATAAGTTGCGAAGAAGAGGGATGAAAACGTGAAAACAAATAATAAGAATAATAAGTTATGTCTTTTTGATCTTCAAAGTAGTATATCCATCGTAAAACAAACTCTACCTGTATATATAGGCTCAGATAACTAAATTAAGGAGTTAACTAAAAGTAGAATACCTAAACTAGGAAAAGATTAATGTAAAAAATATTTATAAGGAAACAAGGAAAGAAAGGGTAGCTTCTATGCTACGTCTCCCAGATGTGTAGGATGTACTATCAATCCACCCTTCTTGAAAATAACTTGTCTCTGAGTTAGCAGTAACAAGAAAGAGTTCATTATCACCATGAAAAGTGAAAATCTCTTGGACATTGAACACATTGGAAATATTCCAATCTTTAGGTAGATCAATCACATAAACATTGTCACTGATCTTCTTTAAAACCTTTAAAGGATTGCACTTTTTCATTTTGGTCTTGTTATAAGTTCCTACTAGAAATCTTTCTTGCGAAGATGAATCATGACTAGCTCGCCCACCTGAAATGTCTTGAGTCGCTTATGCTTATCTAAAGCATTCTTGTACTTGGCATTAGAATCCTCAAGTTTTGATTTCACTTCATGATGAAGCTTAGAATCTTGTTCTATCAAATTATCAGCCTTGATATTGGATTTATGTAACTTAGGAAGTACATCCAAGTCTAAAACATGATTAGGCACCTTAGAGTAAACACTATCAAATGGAGTCTTACCAATAGATTTGTTCATCGAAGTGTTTAATGCAAACTCCATATGTGGTAATAAAGTATCCCAATGTTTGTTGTTATCAAATATATTTAGCTCTAATCAAATTTCCCAAAGAACGATTGACCACTTCAGTTTGTCCATCTGTTTAAGGATGAGAAGTAGTGCGGAACTGCAAAGTAGTTCCTAAATGCATCCACTAAGTCTTCTAGAAATAACTCAAGAATTGAGTATCTATCAGAAGTAATAGACTTAGGAATGCCATGTAAACGAACCACTTTTTTGAAGAATAAAGATGCAAAATTAGAAGCATCTGTAGACTTTTTACAAGCAATAAAGCGAGACATTTTGAAATATGTATCCACAACTACCATCACTGAATCATTCCCTCTAGTTGTACGAGGTAAACCAAAAATAAATCCATATTGATATCAACCCAAGGAGCTTCTGAGACTGGTAAAGGAGAATAAAGTCTTGTATTTTGAATTGCACCCTTAGAGTACGGTTGACAAACCATGCATTTCATAACATAATTTTGGACATCACTCTTTAGAGAAGGCCAATAATATCTTTGTTCAACAAGTGCAATGGTTTTATCTCTACCTAAATGACCACCAATTACACTGCCATGCAATTCAAGTATTAAATGTAGTCGTAAAGAGCCATAAGAGATGCAAAAATGATTATCTTTAAATAAAAAACTATATTGAAAGATAAAATCATCAATTCCATGAGCTAATGAACTTCATTGTTCTCAGAGTGACTTGAAATCAAAATCATCAACATAAATGTCTTTGATATAATAAAAAAACTTTCATTAAAAATAGTTGCCAGAATATGACTTCTTCTACTTAGAGCATCCGCAACTGGATTTAACTTTCCTGTTTTGTGTTTGATAGATAAAGTGTACTTATTAATTGTGGATACCCAACGATCATGCATACAATTAACCTCTGCGAAGTCTGAACACATTTCATGCATGGTTATTAGTATTGATGACAAACTCACGATGTACCAAATAAGTATGCCACTGCTAAAGAGCTTGAACCAGAGAAAGTAATTCTAACTCATTCGTAGACCATTTTATTTGTGTATCAGAATTCTTCTCGCTGTGATAAGAAACTGGATGTCCCTCTTGAGATAAAACTGCCCCAATTCCAATAATAGAAGCATCACAGTCAACTTGAAAAGGTTTGCAAAAGTCAGGCATGACAAGAACAAAAGCTGAACATAGCTTATCCTTAAGAGTATTAAAATTAACTCTTATCGGCATTGAAACAATATGTAAGAGGTGCAGCAATGGTGTTGAAATTTCTCAAAAAACGCCTATAGAAAGAAGCTAAACCACATGAATACCTTTAGAAGATATCACATATCCTAATAAGAAAATAACTTCAGAGGACATGAAGATGCATTTATTCAAATTCACAAATAATGAATTATCATGTAACACCTTGAACACCTTAGAAATATGAATGGGATATTCTTTTGGACTGCGACTAAAGATCAAGATATCATCAAAATATACTATTACAAACTGACTAAAAAAGGGTTGTAATACCTGATTCATGAGTCTCATAAAGGTGCCAGGAGCATTGGATAATCCAAATGGCTTCATATAATCCTTCCCTCATTTTGAAAAAAGTTTTCCATTCATCTCATTCTCTGATTCTTATTTGTTGTTATCCACTATAAAGATCAAGTTTAGTGAAAATAATTGAGCCAGCTAGCAAATAAACCATATCATCAATACGTGGAATAGGAAAACTATAAGGAATGGTTATACAAAGCTCTGCAATCAATACATATTCTCCAACCATTGTCTTTTTTTGGCACCAAAAATGTGGGTTTAGCAAAAGGACTGTTGCTAAGCCTAATCAAACCTTTAGCCAATAAATCATTGACTTGGCCCTATAAAATTTCATGTTTTGAAGGACTTAACCTATAATGATCTTGATTTGGAAGATAAGCTCCAGGTATAAGATCAATACTATGATGAATATCTCTCAAATGAGGTAAAGTCAAAGATAATTCTTCAGGAAACAAAACACTGTATTAGGATAATAAAGGTTGTACCTGTTTAGGAATCTAAACCATTGGTTTGTTTCCTTCATGAGAACTCAAAGTACGAGTTTGATGCAAAGAATGAGATATAGTAGAAACTAAAGAACTAGTATTATCATCGCAGTGCTCTTGGATAAATAAAGAAGATTTGGAAGAAAAAATAATCTTCTTTTTACCATCTTTATAGAATGTATAGATATTCTCAAAAAAGTTATGAACTGCTATGTTATCATATTGCCAAGGTCTTCCAAGAAGAAACTGTATAGCATTCATGTCTATAACATCACACAACACAGACTCTTCATATCCAATAAAAGAGAAATTTACTACACATTGGTGTGTAATATGCTGTGTAGAAGAATTATTAACCCATCCCACAGAATAAGGATTAGGATGTGGCGTAGCTGGGCAGACCTAATTTTTCCACAATAATAGATGCGATGTAATTGTGTACACTACCATTGTCAATAATCATATCACAAACTTTTCTTCCGATAAAACACTTTGTTTTAAATATACTATGTCTTTAAGAATAACAAGGCTGAGTAAGCATAAGTGGACGAATTATACCTAAAAAATGATCATGATATGCTTCATGTAACTCAAAATTTTCAAAGTCATCACGCTCCTCATCATCGAATTCATCAGTATCTTGTGATTCATACGAAACCCTATTGTCTCCAATAAAACCATTAAACTTATGACAGTCAGCAGAAGAATGGCCAGTTTGATTACACTTATTGCACTTATATATCTCCACAAAATTTGGAATACATATTTGTTGGTTTAGATGGAGGTGAAAATTGTTGTTGATTTCTATTAGAAAACTGGATACCTGTAGGTTTAGGTTGTTGTTGTTGGATAGGTTGAACCTCAATAGGAGATAGAAGAATGGGTGAAGTTTTTGTAGGTAATGGTGTCTGAGAATAAGTAAAATTGATTGGTGGTTGTTATGGACGTGAAGGTTGATATAAATTCTCATCTTGATAACTATAGTGAGAATTATATGATAGTTATCCGAAGAAGATTGAGATGATATGTAGTTGCTTTGGTAACGAGTTTGAGGAAGCCTAGAAGAACGAATAAGTCGTCGTTCAATTTTTATAGCATGTTGAATTGCCTCTACCATCGTAAATACAGATTGTGTCATAATATTTTGAATCAAATGATTCAAACCCTCAATGAAACGTGCCACAAACTATTCTTCAATTTCATGTATCTGATAACGAGCAACCAAGTTATAAAATTCAGACACATATTCTTCTACAGACCTAGCTCCTAGTTGAAAATTTTGTAACTTAATGAAAAGTTGTTGTTCGTAGCTTAATGAAAAGTTGCCATTAAATGACTTCTACAGACCAGAATACTTGATTCTATCCGCACATAGCTTTTCCCACCAAGCAGCAACTCCACCTTTAAGTTCATAAGCAACAAGCTTGACCTTGAAATCATCAGGTACTTCCATAAACTGAAAGAAAGCTTCAACTTCATAAAACCAATCCATCAACTCTTCAATTCCGAAAATCCATTAAAATTAGGAATATTAGCCTTCAATTTATACTCAAGTAAAGAACTCTAAGGGGTATGACCTATTTTAAGACGTATATCTTCTATCTATTTCTTATGTTGTGCGTGTTCAAGATCATCATCATCATCACTGTCTAGTTTAAAAACTGAAGTTAATTTTCTTTCTTGGAATGTTAAGAAAAGCTTCATTTTGTTCCTTTTTTCTTAGGGTTTCCAATATATTTTCTGGAATGTCATCAGTGTAAACAAATCCATGTTGTTTCTTACTGTGTGATTCTTCATGTTGTTTAAAGGTGGATTCAAACGTATTTCCTGGTGATACATCTGTTTGGATATTTAACAACTCCAAAACTTTATTCATATTTGTAGACAATTGAGTTAACTCTCCCTGCATGGTGTTAAACTGATCTTTCATCCCGGTAAAATCAGTTGATAGTGTGGTTTCCAAGTTCTCACCCATTGAACGAGTGAATATTTTGAAAAACAGATCCTTTCTCTCTCCTCTCTCCCTCCCTCCATCTCCTCTAACAAAAAAAAAACCTTCTCTTTTTTCAGTACTGCCTCTTTTCTTTCTCGGATCTAGTCTTTGGACTAGATCTGAGCAAGGATTTCTTTCCTTGTTTCTGGCTTTTATTTGTGGTTTTTGGGAGATTTTTTCTCTTAATTTTAGCTCTAAATCACTGCTTTATCAGTCCCACTTCTTTATTCTCCTCATTTTTCAGATCCAACATTTTTTGTTGTTGCAGAGGATCATAAATCAAAAACCTTTGTACTCCCTACTTTCTTTGCTTTCCTTTTCAACTTCATAATCGGTCAAAACCTTTGTGTAAAACTTTCCTATCTTTCTTAAGCGGTTTCAATGGTGTTTGATGGATGTGGGTCTTGAATACGGTGGTGCATAGGATGGTAGTGGTGGTGCAAAGCTTGGGTTCCAGATAAATCTCGTCTGTTGTGGTGGAGATGGGAGCTTCTTTTCAGCTGAAGTGGTGCTGATTTTGCGGTGTTTCTTCCCAGTCCTATTTTTTTTCTTCTTTTTTCAATCAACATTGAATTGAAATCACTGATTTCATCACAAAGGTACCTGTTTATTGGATGATTGAAGTTGCGACGGTTTTCATGAAGATGTCTTGATTGTGAAAGAGACAGCTCACAATAGTGGATTTGGTGCAAGAGTTCAGGGTGTTTTGGCGGCGGAATTAGAACACTGCTAGGGTGGTGTTTTAGGGTTTACTGATTGAGAAGGGTTTCATCCAATGGGGGCTCTTTTTGGGCTAGGGTTCATCCAATTTTTAGGGCTTTTTTAATGCCCCCGATATTTACAAATTTTCTAAAGTGCCCCAACAGTTTAGTTTTCCATCCAAGTTAGTCAACACTAGTTTACTTATTTACCCTTTACTTGTTGGCACGTTGACCTTCTATATTATTTTTCCGGTTCGTCGAGCTCGGTTCAGGCTCGTGTCATCATTTTCAGGTTCGTTACATCGTTCCCCAAAAGGGTTCATCATTCCCAAGTGTCTTGGGGTTTTTGGTTGGTGGAAAATCGATCTTCTACAACATTTTTCAGGTTAGTCAATCCCGGTTCACGGTCGTTACACCACTTTCAGGTTCGTCAAGCCTGTTTCAGAATTGTTACACCCGCTTTAAGGATCGTCGAATCATTTACCCTCCCTATCAAAGAGATGTATTCAGGGATAAATAGGACTTTCAGTAGGTGAGATAACTGTCACCTAGCATTTAACTGGATGGAAACTGTTACATGGAAAAAACGGTCAAAAAAAAAAGGTTACTTTATAAAATTTGTAAAAAACGGGGGCACTTTTGTTGTTTACATTTTCAAACACGGAGACTTTATAAAATATCCCAAGAAAAATAAGTTGCGAATAAGAGAGCTGAAAACGTGAACAGAAAGAATAAGAATAATAAGCTATGTCTTTTTAATCTTCAAAGTAGTGTATCCATCGTAAAACAAACTCTGCCTGAATATATAGGCTTAGATAACTAAATTAAGAAGTTAGCTAAAGTAATAGAATACCTAAACTAGGAAAAGATTAACGTAAAAATAAAGGAAACAGGGAAAGACAGGGAAGCTTCTATGCATCAGAGCTTAAATAATACTCTCGTATATAATGATAGCTTAGGTTTCTTTTAACCAAAGAAAACAAAATCTAGCTAGCTGATATTCAGTATCAGTCGTCCAAAACATGAAGTTTTTACTGGTAATTCTCTTCTTTTCCTTCTTATTACTTGCTCTTCCTTCACTGATGGTCGAATCCTCAACTTTGAATGATACTTCGGTCAGCAGCAACACAACAAGAGGTTCATCAGTTTCTACTTAATTGAATGATTCTAGTTATTGGCTTTCTCCCTCCGGTAACATTGCTTTTGGCTTCTACCAGTTACCATGGTCTCCTGATAAATATGTAGTTGGTATATGGTTTGTTAAAACTCCATTTCAAACCCTAGTTTGGAAAGCTAATCGTAACGATCTTCCGTTAGATGAACCATCTTCAATTCTTTTAAATAACGACGGAAAGTTGGTTCTGCGGACAACGGCAGATAATAAAGAGAAACCCTTAATTCCCAACTTACAAGAACCAGTGTCATACGCAATGATGCATGATGATGGCAACTTTGTATTATATGGTTTTGACTCTCAAGTTATTTGGGAGAGTTTTGATTACCCTACCAATACCATTCTCAGCGGTCAAAAGTTAAGACCTTTAGTTGATCTAATCTCCGGTAATCGTAAATTATCAGTTCAACAGACCAATGGCTTAGTTGCTATATATGAAAAGACAAGAGGTGATGACCAAGGCGAAGAGACAGTATTTGTAATATCAGATGCGCATATGGGTTCACTCAGTAGGCCAGTAATCCTAAGTTTAGACACCGGTGGTAACTTGTATCTTGTTGGTTCTGATGGTGTGGTACTTAAATATCTTTACCGAAACAAGAATCGACAACCAAGGAAACAAGGAGAAGGAAGTATTAACGGAAAGGACGACATTCATATATATAGAGCAACACTGGATTCTTATGGGGTCTTCAATGTTTACAAGGAAAGAATTGATGGAAATATCAGTGACCATGAAAAATCTTCTCGTATTTTAGTAAGACGATGGCCAAAAAAACCAATGGATGAGAATCTAGAATTCTTTATCGAATTCCTTATCGGATTTGGTTATACTTGTTTGGCGTTCCTTGGCACGTGGTTTGCGATATGTCTGATAAAACTGATATGTACTTGTTGCTGCAAGGCAGAGAATTGAAAGAAACTCCTTCTTCTTAATCCCGATATAATTAAGATTCAAGACCGTATGCTTTTGGTACAAACTACAACTATCCAGTGCCTTCCTAACTCACTTTTTAGACAATTACGATGCTTCACTTGTTGGAGAACTACAATGCTAAAGACATGCCGCTGCATGATTAAGTTAATCCTCACGAGAGTTCTGTAATTTTCTCTTTCAGTTTTTTTTTCTATTAATTGGAAATAATATCTTTTTGCATCTCTGTAAAAAAGAAAAATTCAAATTGTTTTTCTATTCATAGTTATTGTGCAAACACTGAAAATTTTATTTGTTATGACAGAGTATATAATGTCAGAACATGTTTAAACCCAAAGGATAATGAATAAGCATTAAGACTAAACGCTATGGTAATGTATTTCCCTTGGCTATCATCTCATTTTACCATTTACATTGATCCATGCGATTTGTAAGTTTAGCTGTCAAAATCATGTTTCGATGAGACCCTGCTTCCACAGGAGACTGAGTAGATTTTCCAACGTAAGGGATAAGTCAGCTGCTTACCCTTCTTCGTGAGAGACGCTTCCTTAAGCACATCTTAACTCTTAATGTTGATTATCTCGCTTCTCCGAGCTCTTTCAACGATCTCGCTTCTCCGAGCTCTTTCAACGAAATAAGACCGTTCGTGTGAGGAATTGCTTGAACGTCCAAGCTGCGCTGAGTCCAATTTTGTGCACACTCCTTTAAAGAGTGTGCACATAACAAAACAATGTTATTGGTTGGCTGTTATTGGTTGGCTTGAACAAAGAGTTTATCTATTTAATAAAATTTAAAAATAAATTGATTTTAATCTTAAACAGGTAAGGAAAATATACCATATCTACTAGTTACCTTAAACATAGCGTTTTCATAATCCAGAATAATAATGAAATTTTATGAATTATGGTATGATTATTCAAACTTTGTTTAGAAAAAAAAAATGTGATGATCAGTTGATCACCGAACTAGTGTATGTCATTGATTTTAAATTTTCAATGATTAGTGGATCCTATTAATTCCAATTGAGCTTATACTAAGTTGTTGGTCTAAGAGCCTATATCCCCTGCATATCAATGTCGCGGAGAACTGCAAAACCTCCTCTTTTCTCAAAATATACATTCATGTTAGTTACTTCATCTGGTGGAAGATTCAAAAGGTTAATTAATTTGGATAATTTGCTTTCCCACCTCCTGAATGTTCTTCTTGTGCAATGATGACTTGCCTATTCTTCTTCACATGTACGAGATATCCAATACAATATTTCACAGTATCGTGTTAATCAAAGAAAAATATATTGTTAATATCAACTATTAGTAGATAATGTATCGTACTATGAAATAAAATTGTTGAATCTACCATCTTAGGCACCCATTGGACTGGCTTCAGCATATATACTCTATAATAACTAGTACCTAATATTAGATTAATTGAGGCTGAAACTAATATGGTACATTAATTGGTGATATCGATCATAATACTTCTTTTGCCTTTTTATTTGATCAATTCTTCATCACGTTTTGGATTAAACAAGATGCTCGTGATCTTCATGATCATGATAGTTATTTTGCCGGTAAACCTAATTGGTTTGCATTAAAAATTGTTATAATTTAGGTATGTTTAGATATTAATATATATTTTATTTCCTTTTCAAGAATTCAATTTAAATCAAAAAAAGAAAAACAAACAATTTATTAAGGGATTTTTCTTCCAAATAACAAGAACATCAAGGGATCTTTAATGAATTAACAAAAATAGGGGAGGCGCGGGCCACCCCTAAGATGCACTTAGCTCCGTCCCCGGGCGAAGAGAAACCGTTGGAGGCTTTCTTAAAACCGCAAACAACTACTTTAAAACGGTTACCAGAACGGCTAGTTTCTGCGCCAATAAATAGTACTCGAGTTTGATCTCCCCAATTCACAACAATCTTTCATCCGATCAATCTTTTCTCAATTTCACTCGCTTTCGATTTTCAACCATGAATCCTGATTTTTTGGTTCTTCTGAGGAAGATATGGAGATGGATGAAACTTTGTATGAAGAAGAGGAAGAAATGTATATGGAGATTTTGCGTCAAATGGATGATGACGCAATTCAAGATAGGAGGCGAAATTTTATGTTGCAATTATAAACAGGGATGCTACCAAACCCTTTAGAGCCCTACGAAGTTATGACTAGAAGATGGACGTGGAGAGAACGATATTTTTACCACGATAAGATGATGCATGATTATTTTAATCAGGGATGTGTCTATTCCGATGAGGATTTTCAGCATTGGTTCCGCATGGGCCGCAACTTGACGCAAAGGATTATTGCCGAGCTTTGTCAGGTACAACCTTTATTTAATTATCAGTTTGATGCACGACATTTACGTGGATTTAGCCCCGAACAAAAGGTCACTTCCGCCCTCTTTATACTATGTTATGGGTTGCCAGCGGATTTCACAGATGAGTACATCCATATGGGGAAAACAACCGCATTTAGGTATCTCAATTATTTTTTGCGAAACAATAGTCGAGCATTTTGGTCCAACTTTTTAAAGAAAGCCTACTCAGGAAGATGTTCAAAGAATCACTGCCAAAAACACAGCGAGAGGTTTTCCAGGAATGCTAGGTAGTCTTGACTGCATGCACTGAACGTGGCATGCGTGTCCCGTTGAATGGTCAGGTAAATATAAGGGTCATTATCCAAAACCAACTGTAATTTTGGAAGCTTCGGCTACTTATGATTGTTGGTTTTCCATAAAAAAGAGTTATTTTCTTGTTGACAACCATTGATTTGATCTACTGCATATAATACATAATTCCTACAAATGGCTTCGTCTTCATCCATCGTATACTTCACACCACGAATTCTAGTGTTTCTTCGTTGTGATTGTTGCGTTCGTTGTTGGGATTGTTGAGTTTGTTGTTGGGATTGTGGCGAGGGGGTACCATATTTGTAAAAAAAAAATGGATTATTGAAACTTTTTCTGATAGATTGGGATGGTAAGAGTAGTTTTAAAAAACAAAGAAAAAAGAATTTTGAGATGGTATGAGATTGAGAAATTTTGAGATAGAGGTGTAGAAGGTGTGAGTTTTAAGTTTGAAATGAGCTGAATTTATAGTGAAAAGAGTAGGAGCCGTTGGATGTTGGATTTTGGATATATCCGTTGGCGTTTTAAGTTTACCCGCTGGTGAATTTCTTGAATCTACACTGCTCACCTAAAACCTTGAATCCGCGCTGCTCACCTAAAAGCGCCAGCGGCTACACATCATCCGCGCGGTTCTAAATCAAATACACGTCTCATCATCGTTCACACTCAACAAACCAATAAATTTGTTGACTTTTTCCACTCGTTTTTCATATTTATTGAGGTCTATAGTGGGAGCAAAATGAGCAAATCTTGGATTTATTTATTCCATAGGAACTGCCTTTAGGAGCCTGACTTTCATCTTGAGATCAGCAGATTCAGTCTCAGGTTCTAGAATTTGGGGTAAGTCAAATAAATGTCTCGTGCAATCTAATTTCAGTCGGCTAGATGAGCCAAACACAGCACGCTGCCACACAAAAGTGACAGAACCTAGTAGTTTTTTGTCTCTTTTCTTGGAATCACAAATTCCTTTTTAAATCACAAATTTCCTTCTATAAGAAACAAATTTCTCTTTTCCTCTGTTTTCCCTCTGTGTGATTCTTTGAAGATGACAAAATGTTTCAGTTTCACAGCATCGAGAGATTGGTGGTACAGATACATATTCTCATACGCAGGTTTGAAATCGGTAACGACAAATCTAGGAGAAGGAACAACAATGCATTGCTGGATACCAAAAATCATTAAACCAGCAAAACCAAATCTTGTATTAATCCATGGATTCGGTGCTAATGCAATGTGGCAATGGGGTAATTATCTTAGACCCTTAATTCCTCGCTTCAACGTGTACGTCCCAGACTTGTTATTCTTTGGAGAATCATATACAACACATTTAGAAAGAACTGAACATTTTCAAGCTCAATGTTTGAAGAAATTAATGGAGAGTTTCCAGGTTCAGAAAATGAGCTTCGTTGGTGTGAGTTATGGTGGTTTTGTTGGGTATAGTCTAGCATCGCAGTACCCGGATGCGATCGAGAAAGTCATTTTGTGTTGTTCTGGTGTTTGTTTAGAAGAGAAAGATATGAAAGATTGTTTGTTTAAGGTTTCGGATTTAGATGAAGCTGCTAGCATTTTGCTGCCTCAAACACCTGACAAGTTAAGAACACTAGTGAAAATGTCATTTGTTAAGCCCGCTGCTGCTAAGACCGTGCCGTCTTACTTTCTTCTTGATTTCATCGAGGTCAGTACATTTTGATTCATTCAAATTTGTTACTTAGAAAGTTTTTTTGCCATTTTTGTTATTGATGTTGAATCATTGACAATGGATGATAATTTGAACCCGGAGATCGAATGGTTTATGGAGCTAATTTCGTTCGTGGGAATGGTGGCAGGTAATGTGTACACACTACATTGAAGAAAAGAGAGATTTGATTCAAAATATACTCAAAGACCGGCATTTTGCTGATCTTCCTAAGATTAGTCAGGTGAAACTCTGGATGATTTCATTCTTATTGCGCGCGGTAGTCTTACATATGTGAATCAATGAAGTTGATGGTAGTGATTTCGTTTCGTACGTGTAGTTCGATTTCTTATTATGGCGTTTCTTAAATTGATGCAGCCAACATTGATAGTATGGGGAGAAGAAGACCAGGTATTCCCTTTGGAATTGGGGTACAGATTAAAAAGGTATGACTTAGTTTCGATAGGGTCTGGCTTTATTGGTTGCATTTTCTTTTTAACTCGCAACTCGTCTAAGGAAGGTATAAGCTGATTATCATACTGTTGGAACATTTGTAGGCATTTAGGAGATAATGCTGAACTAGTAGTGATCAAGAATGCGGGGCATGCTGTAAATTTGGAGAAAACCAAAGAATTTTTGAAGCACTTGAAAGCTTTTCTCATAGACAATGGTATAGACAATGGTACAGTGCATGATCAGAATTCTCACAATTCTGTAAATGACAACATCGATAGCAAGAACAGCGAAAACAATCGTAACTAGTTAAAGATCCTGGATGTATATGATGCACTTATAATTGAGATGGCATGAAAACAGTTTTCGGCAACATGTTCTAGCTTGTTTCTAAATAAGTAGATGAACATACGTACGCCGCTGGAAGGTTGGGATCATGAAAGAAGTAAGCTGAAGTCATTGCAGCAGGTCATGTTCTTCTGTTCAAAACTTTTTCTTGCTCCTAGACCCATTTTAAACAAGAGTGAAGAGAAGGAATTTGATTTGGATTATGAAGAATCGATTTTGGTGGAAAAATCCAATTTGGTCAGAGAATGGAGTTGTGATCAGTCTTGACCAAACTGAACGATGTATCGCTTCCTAAAGCCAATGTTTGACGAATAGTGAATTTGTGATGCGTCTCTTTCAAAAAATTTCATCCCAAGTGAGTTTCACAGACATTTTAATATAGTCTCCGGCAGCGCCATCTTATTCGGGTTATGGATCTGTTATGGATCTTAAATATCCTAGTAACGATATTTAAGATGGTATAGTCTTAGAAGGGGTATGTCTCTATATTTGGTATTGTTTTTGACGATTTCCATTTCCCAATCTATAGCTAGTTTAGGAAGTCACCAAGTTCTGTTAATTTTTATTACCTTATATAAAGGAGTAGCCAGCCCATGTTTCTGCTAACACCCTGATATTCTATAAAAAGTCGTCCAATAACATGAAGTTTCAACGGGTAATTTCGATCACCTTCTCCTTAATATTTTTTCTTCCATTACTGATTGTTGAATCTTCATCTTTGAGAAATGAGAATTTCATGAGCAACATAACAAGAGGTTCATCTCTTTATTCCAATGAAACTTGTCCTTATTGGCTTTCTCCCTCCGGTAACATTGCTTTCGGGTTCTACCAGTTACCATGTACGCGTTCTTCACCCAATTGTCCCGATCGATATGTTGTTGGTATATGGTTTGTTAAATTTCCACTCAAAACCCTAGTTTGGACAGCTAATCACAACGATCTTCCATTACATAATCCATCTTCAATTCTCTTGAACAACGAAGGAAAGTTGATGCTGCAGATAATGTCAGATAACAAAGAGAAACCATTAATACCCGATATACAAGAACGAGTGTCATATGCAATGGTGCACGATGATGGCAACTTTGTATTGTATGGTTAACATTCTCAAATCGTTTGGGAGAGTTTTGACTATCCTAGTGATACCATTCTCGGCGGTCAAAAGTTAAGACCTGGAGTTGTTCTAATCTCCGGTAATCACAGATTATCAGTTCAACAGACTAATGGTTTAGTTGCTATACATAGGAAGACCAATTTTGATTTAATAGGTGATGACCAGGGCGAGATAAGTGCAGAGATTGTATCTGTTATATCAGATGCGCTTAAGAGTTCTTCAATAAGTAGGCCAGTAATCTTAAACTTAGACATTGCTGGTAACTTATGTCTTGTTGGTGCTGATGACGTAATACTAAAATATCTTTACCGAAACAAGAATCAGCAAAGAAAGCAACAAGAAGAAGGGAGTGATCTGAAGGAGGATGTTTATGTATACAGAGCTACAATGGATTCAGGAGGGCATTTGAATCTGTACAAGGAAAGAATTGATGGAAATATAAGTAGTAATGATCAAAATGGAAAATCTTCTTCAACTCAAGTACTACTATGGCCGATTCATCATCCTTGGAGAATTGCTATCATATGCCTAGTCGCAGTTTTTGGTACTGTCGGGCTTTTCTTGATATGCTATTATTGTTGTTGTGTTATTCGTTGTTAATAAGAAGATGCCACATAAGTTAATTCTTAGGAGTTCTCTAATTTTCTTTTATCTCCGTAATAGGAATTTTGTTTAGTACTACTATTTGGAACTTGTTTCAACCCAAAGGCTAGAGAGTCAGCACTGAACACCCTATACAACATTGACTAAGCAGGATAAAAATCATATGAAGTTGCATAAGTTTTAGAACTGAGTTTTACATTCGGTAAATGCTGTTGCCTGCTGTTTGTTGCTCATTGCTAGCTAGTAAACACTTGTTGCTGCTTCTTTTATGTTGCTAAATTAACCCCTGTTGCTAACTCTTTTTCCTTCCCATTAATTTTGAAGTTTTCTACAATCGATAAAAGCAAAAGGTTCTGTAATAGTGCACAAAACTCGCAAAAGACAACAAATTCTTTACCGATAAAAAAAAAATACTGCACAAAACAATGTTAAGTGAACGTTGCATGGAATCATGGAACTTTGCAGATGACTCCTTTGGCTAAAATCAACCAGAAGGAATGGACGCATAAGTTTTAAAGTGAAGTTATTACGGCTTGGTGGTAAGACTGTGCTGTGCTGTCTAATTTGCTGGTAGTACTAGCTTGTTACCACTTTATGGACAAAGAAATTTGGATGGTTATCTAGCCTAAGAATTGGGAAATTCTAGTTTTAATAAACTCGTAAAAAGAGAAAAAATAAATAAATCCATGTGCAACTTCAGACGGCAACTAGGCAAATTTACATTTGGTAAACCCAGCTGCTTGTTGCTCGTTGCTACTAAATACTTGCTGCTACGGCTGCTTTCTTTTGTCGTGGCTACTAAATATTTCCATCATCACATAAAGATAAATACGCACTAATCAGATAATCTACTTTCATATGGTTGTTTGTGGCCAAATCCCGTACCTAGACTATCTAGTAGTTTCTCTATCAAATACTATTACAGACTTAAAGCATGTTTGTTTTTTTGCTGACTCGGAGTCTGGTTCTGACTCGGCCCGAGTCTGATGTCAAACCGTTTGTTTTTTCTTTTAAGTCAGACGACTCAGACCTGACTCACGATTTGAGTCAGACCTAACCCCTGACTCACAACCATTTGAGTCGGGTAATAAAATACCCCTGACTCATGGTAACAACTTACTGACTCACATTTTTTGAGTCAGATAAGTCATATCTGACTCAACAAACAAACATATTGAGTCATATCTAGATGAGTCAAGTGATTTCAGTCAGATCCAGACAATCAAATTCACACAAGTCACCAGAAAATAAACATGTTCTAGTTAACTTATTAGTTATTCATATTTATAATTGGGCCTCTTTTGAACAAGGCTTGAATTGCATCTTTTTCAAATGTCCGAATCCTAAATCTAGTGATTGAATATGCTAGCTTTCACGGGTTACTAGTCATCTGGAAGGGTCTTGATATCAGAATCACCTGGAAATCAAAAATACGAAAAGAAATGCAGGCAAAAGACTAAAATCCAGTAGGCATATTGAGGTGTCGAAATGGGATACGCGTGACAAAGGAGAAGGATAAAAATATATCATCAGCGTAGATCAGCAAAAAAGTGTTATGTCCAACCTACCGGATTTCAACCGGTGACCTAAGGAACATCTGCTACAACTAGCGTCCTCCGCTCTATCCAACTGAGCTAAGGTCGGTTGTGTTCGTTTCCCAACAACGACATTTTAAGTCAGCTTTTATAGAAAAACAGAGAACTATTGTTACTTAATATAAACAAAAACAAAATTATAGTGCGTGATGGGCTCTTTTTCACACAGGAAATTATAGTGTATACAGTAAAACTTTTATAAAATAATACTCAATAATATAATAGTCTCGCTAAAATAATAAAAAAATTCAGTCCTGACTCGGGTTCTTAGTGCAAAATAATAAATTCGATAAAATTATAATATAATACATTTCAAAAGTTCCCTTAAGCATTAATAGGTCCCAAATATTATATAAAATAATAATTTTATTAAAAAATAAAAAGTATTTTTCATACATATTAGAGTATGTTAAATACAAGAATTTTCGGTAAAAAAATCATTTTTCATGGAAATTTATAAGATTTTTTATTTTAGAAATAAATGCATGTCGTTCTAAAAATATTTTTTTTAATGTTATTTTTATCTTTTTCTATATTTTCCACTTTTAAAAATCCATTTCGGTATTTATCCTAAGATACTTTATTTTTATATTTTTAATATGAAAATTCTCGTTTTTTTCAAATAAATTTTATAAATTAATATATTATTTTTTAAATTAATATATTATTATATGTATAAAATAATAAAGTAATATCTCTTAAAAATAATATGATTTGATTGGTCCAAAGCCTATTATTTTAATGATGTTTTACTGTATTTCTAAAAGTAATAATATCTTAATTTTCTTATCTACACAAAATTAAGCTTTTATTAAAAGAAAGGAAATCTAATTTGCTATTACAATATTTCCAAAACAACATACAACTACTTATAGTCACAGATGGTTCTAATTATATAAATTGATCTAATTAGGTGATAACTTGTATACCACATTTGATTAAATCATAATCACAGCACGTCTTCATTCCATCATGCCTATCCAACATCAGATTACACAGACTGATATTAATCATAGAAAAATCATGTTGAATGATTTTAATACAGTCTTAACTGTCATTTTGCGTAACTTGCGTCTGGTTGTCAAGAATAAAATGGAAGTCCCTGTTCAGATTGAAGTATGCAGATGACAAGCCGTACCGGATGGTTTTGGCACGTCCTAGGGACTCGGATGTTTTTCATCTAGAAGGAACCGATTTAATCAGTCTGCTAAGGCTACGGGTTGGTGATTGGATTCAGATAAGTTACCCCTGGCACTGGAAACATGTTTAACCTCACAGTGGCCAGAAGCTAATAATGAACCGATATGAAGATCAAATAAAGGTCCGGGTATGCGCACTGGATTTTAAGTTGAAGTTTAGTAGTAATGTCTTTTTTCTTAATATATTTTGTTGCTCCATAAGTGATCTAGTGAGATCATATATGTTTATCGTTCTATTATAAAGTAAGCTGTTTATTTTTAGTCATAAAAAGAAGAGAATACCGAGTGCAGCACTAAATATTTCATTCAACTGATATGAAATTGACTAAATTAGTCGAAATTGACATGCTCTAGTTTGTTTCTTTTGAAACTCTGGATTCAAACTGTGGATCGTTAAAGAGGTCAGCAAGCTAAAATCATTGCAGCTCATATTCTTCTGTTCAAAACTTGTTCTCAGTCCTACACTTATATATTTTATAACAAGAGTGAATAGAGGAATTTGATTTGCTTTGCATTCTAATATTGCACCTTGTGGGTTTAGGTTTGATTCACCATATGTGTCTGACTCATTTTTTTTTCCTTCTGAGATCTAACTCAAGATCTGACTTGGCTCATACACCTGTCCCTGAATTATTTGAGTCAGGTACCATTTTCGGCATATATCTGACTGGATTTAATATTTTTCTATCGCCTACTGCTTAATAGTAACTTTTTTGGTGAAGTTAGTGAATCAAATTTTATAGTGAGTCAGATCCGGTCGGTGCCACATAAGACCTCAATGACATCCGGAAAACAAGCTCCCTATGATATTCCAATATGAGAAGTTATCTTACAGTGCGTTTGGATACCAGAAATAAAAGTACTTCTGCTTCTCTAGAAGAAGAAGTCAGACGATGTGCACCGAAACACAAAACATACTAAAAGGAGAGATCCACAATGCTAGCAAACCTTATTCTATTTCCCTTCCTTATCATTGAAAACGGCCCTGTTTGTTTTCAACCTCATCTTCATGATTTGTCAATGACTCTTTCTAACAATAACCACACACTAACTTGACATAAAAGTAATCCCCAAATAACTTCCATAAAGACAAACCACAGACTGGCGACTGCAAGTAATAGAAAAAAATTTGAGTCCATAAACATCAAAATCAAACTTCCATGAAAACCCAAACACAAACCACCATGACTTCTTCTTTCCTTGTCTCCAAAATCATCTCCTCATCTTCAAAACTGCTTTCAACCCATACCCACAAATACAAACTTCTTCAAATTATCCATCAATTTCTTTGCATAGCTCTGTATTGGATTGTTTTCTTCCTTAGGCTTCTTCCTTCGCTGTATCCGAACCAGAAAACACCATCAAGAACCTTTGATGCTTTCTCTGGTAAAAGAGAGAAAGATATTATCCAAGAAAACACTGTTAATGGAGATTCAACTAGTGTTTGTAGAGCACTTACTCAAATTCTTTCTATTATTAACGAAATTCCAGTTAGTTCTAGGAAATATGAACTTCTTCGTTCACTAGCCGAGAAATTGATAGAGGATAATCTCAAAGTAGGATCTGATGTTCTTAGAGATATCAATTCTACAGTTCTTTCTTCTGCTTTTGCAAAGACTCTTCAGCAGCTTGAATCTGCAGTCATGGAGGAAGTCAAGGAAACTACTTTGATAGGATCTCCAGAACATCGATTGGACCGGATTCTGCATACAATTTGGTCATATAGCGAGCGAGCATGGGCATGGCTTGGCGAAAAGGCAGGTGTGCCTAAACCGGATGCTTGGACTGCTGAGAAGTTTGCAGCTGAGCTGCTTTGGTTGGCTAAGAAGATGTCATCTTGTGGAAACGTAGATGTTGCGGTATCAAGCTGGGGATCAGCTTCGAGGTTGGCTTGGCTGTCGATTTCGGCTGACCCACGAATTCAAGGTTCTCTCGTCAAAATTTCAGGTAAGACTAGCAAAACACTAAATTATACTATGTTTTCCATGCCTCCTCTAGCAGACTCTGGAGCTGAAGGCACCAAAGTTGACTCTTTGATGCTCCACCAGAGATGCCTTAACTTGTGAATTATGAGCTATGATAAGGTAATCATTCTACACTAATTTTGAATATGCCATCAGAACCTACATAAAAAATGTACTGGACAGGGAAATGGTTTTTTCGCATTACTATACTATTCTGCCTATTGTGGTTGGTAATGTGACAGCATAATAATATCTGTGTGCCACACTGAACTGTGGAAGCCTGATTACACTTTCTCTGCAGCGTTCCTGTTGAAGGAGGCAAGAAAAATGGGACAAATAGATGAAATGGAAAAAGATCAAAACGATGATGATGAAAACGTAACAAAGATGATATGGAAACATGATGAACAAAGTGAGAACAAGATGAAGTTGTTGATGTCATGGTTGCCATTCCTATGCAGGGCGAGCAAAGGAACTGATGCACCAATCTTAAGCACCAGCGACAGACTCGATGTAGAGAGAGCAATTGAAGACTTGATAGGAACATTTAGGAAAGACCAACAAGAGAAAGTTTTGTCTCTCTGGCTTCATCACTTTACCTCTTGTCCTCTCTCAGATTGGCCAAATCTTCAGTCCTGCTATAATAGTTGGCTGGATGCATCACGAAAGCAATTGGCTATTTGATTAACTACTGGCTGGTCATATCCCACACGAAGGATATCTTGCAGAATACATGTATTTTTATTACTTATGAAGTATGATGCATATGCATCAGTGATTCATGTACACATTTCGGTTTATATTGCAGGAACGGGGAAACCTAAAAATAAATGTTTGTCATGCGCTTAAGAAACCTAGGCCTTACTCTAAAAAATATAGCCACTACCATCATCACAATTGGATTTCAAATAATGAACTGCCAGTAATACCAAATGTGTATATAAGAGAGCATTAAGTTCGAATATGATCCAGCTAAATAAATGATAATCTACTCTAGATACGAGGAAGGATCTTACGATTCTTTCTACAATTATGAAATTAAAAGCAAGCAGTCACCATCTCTGCATTTACACAGCAAACTCTGCCATTCAGCCTTCAGTGAAAACCCTCATCCCATGGATTTATAATTTCATGCCAGGCTATTCCTGCAAATCCAGTTTATACAAAAACATTAAGAGACATCAAACTGATCCAGAGACCTTGCACAAGATATATGAACAATACGAATGACGGCTATTGGAAGTTTTTTGTTTACTTAAAAGCATAAATAGCTCAAGAAGCAACCACAACTCAGAGGCTAAATGGTACCTTGCTTACCAATGCTTCAGGAGTCATTAACTTTGGAATGCTCCCCTGTGCAATAACACAAGAAAGAAGTTCGTCAGAAGTCAAGAATAAGAAAAAAGAATTGAAAAAGACCGACAACGAGAAAGATGTAGGCAGAGTTCATAGTTAATTATCACCTTCTTCTGCAATATCTGAGGTCCATAAAGTGAGATTGTCCCTGAGAAGCTGCATGATAAGTGTACTGTCCTTGTAAGAGTCTTCACTAAGCGTATCAAGTTCTGATATAGCTTCATCAAATGCTTGTTTAGCGAGGTGGCAAGCCCTGAATGCCAACAAGTACATCACTTATAAAGGTAACCAATAAACAGACAACATAATCATACACAAAGCCAAACGAGAAAGAAAAAATGAGAAAGCGAAATAGAAGAGAAGTGGTAAAATATAACCAAAAGTCAAAGAGGAGGGGTTACATACCTCTCAGGTGAGTTCAATATCTCATAATAAAAAACGGAGAAGTTCAGGGCCAAGCCAAGTCTGATTGGATGAGTAGGTGGGAGATCTGTTGAGGCAACACTACTGGCAGCCTGTTTCATCACAAGTAGTTCCATTATGACTCAAGTTATGACATCAACCAATTGGGAAAGTACAATAAATGCAAGGAAACAGAGAAGCAATCTAAATGTAACAGACCTCGTAGGCCTTGAGAGACAGATCTGCTACTTCTTTACGTTCATTCCCTAACTTAATTTCGGCCAGATACCGATAGTAATCCCCCTTCCTACACAAGAAGAGAGTTCACATTCAGATGTAGAATACCAATATATTTAAGGTAGTAAGAAAAAGGCACCAAAATACTGAGCATACTTTAAAACCGGAACAACAGAGGCAAAGAAAAATAAATCTACAAGAATATAATTAACCAAATGGATTGTTATCAAATACTAGTAAAACTCACATCTTATGGTAAAAAATTGTGGATTCTCCTGTGGAAGAAGATGATAGGAGGTTTTCATCAATGACAACCAAGATGTCACTGCAAATCTTTGAAAGCTCATCCTCAACCTTCTGTCTGTATTCTTTTATCTTCTGCGTATTCTGCCCATTTCCCTTTCCTTCTTCCTTCTGTTCAATGGAAGATAAAATCCTCCATGATGCCCTTCTTGCACCAATTACATTCTTGTACCCAACCGACACCAGATTCCTCTCTTCTACAGTCAGCTCCACATCCAATCTAGCAAGTTTCTTCATAGCCTCAACCATTTCTGCAAGAACCATCGTATCCATTTTAGAACATAACAAAATTACCAGAAGAAATAAAATGAATCTGTCCATGAAACACAAAGTAAAGGAACGATAGTGTGACACTGTGATACCGTAATAGTACTACTCATCTTGAATTGTCTTTCCACACAAGAATTTTGGATAAAAAATCAATAACACCAATGACTTAAAAAACATACAAGGTCATCAACAGATATATGGATTTGCATCAGACAACCATAGGAAACGTAAAACTATCCAATATCATACAGTTTATAATAGAAAGAATCCATAAATTGGTAACCAAACAATTTACAGGATTCAAATTAACCAAACAACAGTCTAGATATCTACAAAGTGGCCAGCAGGAATTTCTGATATGCTGCAGTATCTAACATCTAGGATGGCAAAAAGTACATGTAGCAGTCATATCAGCAAAATGGACACGACCGGATACAAAGAGGATCCCCCAAAAACTAGAAAACAGGGAATATCTGATCTCCCTAACATTCTAAAGGGGTTTCTTGGTCGGGTAAAGATGTACAGTACACTTCATAATTAGTAAAGGATTTTACAATTTTTCAATGTCGAGAAACTTAAGAGTTTCACCCCCAAAAACAATGGCTCCTGCAGGAGAAAATCATGCACTGACTTGAGTTGCTAGGTTAAACCTTATCAGCCTATATATAATCTTTTCATGTTAATCATCAACATGACTTCAAGTATTCCATTCCACAATGTTGTATTTTCTTCGAAAAAGAAGATTCAAGCATCAAAAACAATATACTCCACCAAATTAACTCACATAAATCAATCCACTATCTTTCACCGGATAAGTAAACTTAACATGTATACTTACTCTTAACTACTTAAGTTGGAAAATGCCTGAATGCAATTGCGTCCATACACAAACGTATACTGATCCCAGTGAAATAAACATTTACTAATTAGATCTTCAATTTAAAAAGCATTGGAAATGTACAATAATCTAAGGCCATTACTATGTTCAAACACCTTACATCCAACAAGGGCACAACACACACACAATAATTAAAACTAACACCCACTGTAATATCCTCAAATGACTCGGAATTCGACAAGGAAAAATCCACATAGTTGAGTGATCTGATAGCACAACCAAAAAACCCACACTTGCAGCAGTTCTACACTGATTGATCAAGAAGGAAAAAAGATCACAACTTAATAAATTTAACACTGATCTGACTTCCCAACCACCCTTCACAAACACTAAGCAATTTATGTTATATACTAAGACCAGATCAACAACCAATTTAATAATTACGGTGAACCCACAATACTTAATGATAACAATTAACAAAACCCTCAAAAATCCTAACATAAATACCCACAAAATAGACTACTCAATGTACACAGATCAAGAAGAAAAACCATTAATTAAACCACGAAAAATAAAATCTCCATTAATGTAAGTAAAAAATTAAATCAAACCCACGTACCAAGAAACAAAACCATAAAAAAAAAAAATTAAACCCAAACATAAACAAGTGTCAATCTTTGATTCTATCAAAACCCTAACAAAATCAAAGTAAAAAATCAATTCGTTTATCAAAGGCTTACCATCATATCTCTCAGCCTGTTCTGCAAGTCTAGTCAAGTAAACCAGTTTTTCTCTCTCAGTATTCATCTTCCTTCTTCTTCTTCCTCACTCTGTTGATGAATCCTATGAATATCCTTCCTATCCTCTGTTTCTTTTTTCTTCAAAAAGACTGCTTTTTTATTTATTTTTATTTCTCCGATTTCATTTTTATTGTAAGACTGGGGTTTTCGTAGATACAGTGAGATTCATTTCGGACCGTTGAATCTGTAGTTTATGATAAGTTATCTAAGATTGAAGGAGTTTGAACCGTTGGATTAAGTGATTGGGATGGATATTAAGGATTGGATTGGATTGGTGGATAAGTAGATATGGAATTAAGTCCAATCATTGTTGTGGTGGGTCACAGCTGACGAGGATCTGAAAAGGAGATTGGATAAATTTCAATTTAATACTTACCGGATTTTAGAACCGGAAACACTAGACGACAACCAGAAAAAGTAGGACTAGAAGCCAAACGACGGCACCGAACCACTTCCGGGCGGCATGGTGATGGTGAATATTTGTCATTCACTGACGTTGGTTGTCTGATTTTTTTACCGTGACTAGAAATTTACCGTGACTAAACACATACCAGTTGATCTAAGATGATAAATATTATAGCTCTTAGTCCATACTTATTTCACAAAACTAATACTACGTCCATGTCCGTAAAAGTGTTATTATCATACTCCATCCGTCCATTTTAGATGAGGGGTTAGGTGTTTTCACACATATTAAGAAACAAGAAAAAGACTATATATTTTCCAAATCTTTTAATTATTAGATTTTAGTGTGAGTTTGGAATCTAATGGATTATTTAAAAAAAATTATTTGGGAAATTGAGTTTCTATTATATTTTATCTTTGTATATGATTCCAAAACACGAACAAATAAGGAAATTTTTGGAAAAATAGGAAAACCTTCAAACCTTCATCTCAATTGGGACGGAGAGAATATTTTTCGAAGTAACACTTATGAAAAATTTCCAAGATGATAATTAGATAAATTCCGGAGATCAATAATTCAAAGATTAAGATAAGAATAAAAACATGCCAATTTTTTATTATATTCCCACTTTATAACAATATCAAAATTTCAATAATTCACTTAAAAACAGGAAAAGAAAAAGAAAAGCAGGCAATACATCGTAGTGGAAAGACCCATGACTCAAAAGATGAGAAGATCCGCCGGAGGTCCAGTAAAAGCTACTCACCTGATTATTAACATTGTAACAGTCCGAACTACTATTCCCATTCTTACAAACACAAACAAAGTTATTCTTGGGTGGAGAATACCCACAAACACCATCACTTTTCTCACAAGCATTACAAATCATTTCAATGTTGTAATTGATATGATCCAATCCAACTTGATTATACTTCAAAGCCAACCCATATTCCCACCGGTTCGGGTCTGTCGGAATATCGCCGAGCGAAACAACCGAAACATAACTTGCACATTTCAGTGCATTGATATCCAAATCACCTTTCGCGTTCAGGTTCGCCGGGGAGTAAACGCAACAAGTATCGGTTGATGAGTATATGGGCAGGCCTAGCGAGAGTATAGAAGGACAGGAGTGTAGAGAAGCACATAGATGATTGTATGAAGCATCACAAATGGGGTTTCCTTTGGAGAAGAGTGCAGATGTTGGAGGGTGACAACCTATGAGGATGAATAGAGATGGGCCAAGCTGGAACGGCGAAGACCAGTCGAGGCCGAAGTTGGGAGAAGAGTGCATGGATAAGCATGTAGACATCTGTGTTGGGTTGATGGTTAAGGTGGAAGTGGCATATGATATTGAAGTTATTGGATATGTGCCGGCATGGGTTGTGAGGATGAGCTGCTCATCATCTTGTTCATGGTCTTGAGGGATGGTGATAATGTTGCTGTCAGCTGACTTAGATGAGGATGATGACGAGCAAGTGATAGATGGGTAGAAACGCGGAGAACCGCAACCAAAGCCGGAGCCGAATGGATATTTGATTGGAATTGATCCACACTTGTTTAGGCATGAAGGTGGTGATGGTGGTGGTGATTCTATGGTTGCTAAGATAGTGACAGAATTCAGAGAAAAAGCTAAGAAGAAGACGATGGAGATCATAATTGCTTTCTGGGTGAAGGAGAAGAAATAATTCATGGAGAATCAGACTGTGATTGCTGAAATAGAGTAGAGGTTAGCAAATAAAGAAGAAGAATATGAATGAATGGAGATTGATTGAGGAGCTGATGAGAGAACTGAATATATGCTGAAGGTTAGGTGGACACTTGGTCACTAAGGTATATATGCTGCACTTTGCATTTGTCAGTGCCATCCTCCAAAAAAAGCTAGTAGGGTTCCTATCTTTACAAAAAGTATAGTCCACAGCTTTGCAAAGCAAACTTTCAAGCTTTCGGCTTTGGAAATTGACTTACCTAACTGCCCCAAAAAGCACAGTAAAGAACAATTTAACACAATTACTTGAACTGTAAGAAAATCTTTCAACTCTGCATTTCAAGACATTCATAACTCATTTTTGTAAAAATTTAAACAGTAAAAATTCATGTCTGACAATATATGAGATACACTGAGTTAACAATATGAACAGCAACAGCATGATCAGCAAAATATGAGTTCACTATTTCTTTTAATATATGAACAACACTATCAGAAGAAAGGACACGGTATTGTGAACACTGCTTACAGTTGGGGCAACTTTATTCGCTCTTCGTTTTTGTTTTCCTGAAAGCTTTTGTTTGGGAAAGGCTTTCTATCCTCGTCGCCAGTTCTTTCTTTCACGTGGTGGTAACACAGATCAGTCTTGTTGCTGCCAGATGAGGAAAGTACTATCGAATTTCACTCACGCGACTCGAGCTTGCAGCAGCATCACTGATGGAAACAGAAGCAAATGAATTACGTGCCCAAGTTCTGGCATGTATTGCCCTCTCCTGCAAATTGCTTCTCCTCTTGCAAGGCTCTTTCAAAGTTCTGAAAATCTGCATTGCTTGGTTGAACAATGTAGAAGGATATTCCCACAAGCTAACTATTCTTGTGTTCAGGATAAGCCTTCTCCAGGCGTTAGACACACATGCAAGTAGTGATGGAAGTAAAAAGCAAACCAATCTAAGTATGACAAAAGCAGTAGCCAGTGCCAAATATTTCTCCTCATTAAGTAATTTCTCTGGGGACTTTATCCATGAGAATCTGTAACTTTCTTCTTTGGTGTCCTCCAATTTCGCAAGAACCGAAGGGTCATCAAGTTTCTCCCAAGACGTTTCATCAAGCAACACAGACTTCATTCCTAGGACACATGAAGCACATCCATGATTAGCATAGAGATCATTAAGAAAACAACAGAATAACACCACAGAATGGTGCTTACCAGTGACATGAGAATAGAGATCAACAAGAAAACTGAGAGATCGTGGACCATGATACCGCATCCGCATGGTTGAATTAAATAGAAAAAGAGTAGGGAATCCATGAACTCCATAAATGGAGAGTATGCTGTTACAAGTCCATTAACTTTGGTCAGGATATGAGAAGAAATTAAGTTGGGCAAATGGAAACCAGAAAAACAACAATACAAACAAGCAATTCTCAAACCTTGGCATGACAGCAGATTCTTCAATTGCAAGATGCTGGATGGAGGGATACAAGGAAGACAAGGCAGAAAATGTTGGCCTAATACTTCTAGAGAAAGGACACCAAGATGCGTAAAAGAGTACAGCTACATAGCCATCACCATTCTTCTGAACAACATTAAGTGCCTTCTTCAGTGAAACTTCATTCCCCTGCACAAAATCATATCGTCCATCAGCATCAAAATTCTACACAAGCATATGCATTTAACTATCTAAGAGCGTTCCCAGCATGCTGGACCTTGCAAAGCTCACTTGGTCGTACTAATGAATATACAATAGGTTCATCTATGCAGCTATTCAAGTAAATAATTAGATTTAAACACTTTAAGCACCAATAAAAGTAACAATTGGTTAATGGGCTTCAAACCAATAAAAATAAAACCAACGACGAGCGAACGTGTTTTTTTTAATCTTGCTATGCAAGATGCTACACTTTCCTGTCTGAGCCAATATTCATCCTCAAAACGCTATGTAACCTGGTTTTCTAAGGGCCTACTTTTTAAAGCAATCAGCTACAAGGAAACAAAAAATTTACATTTGTCCTGTATCAAGTCAAGGAAGGAGCCTTACAATAGCCAATACACTTTTTAACCTATGGTAAGGCTCCTTCCTTGACTTGATAGAGGACAAATGTAAGAAATTTGTTTCCTTGTATTGGCTATTGTAAGGCTCATTGATGTGAGGAGCAAGGTCACCTATGGTAACCCATTAGAGTTGAGCTGTACTATTCTACTTATAAAATTTGTTGCTATTACCCAGACACTTGCTGGCTCAACCACAACTAGATAACTTACAGATCCCTTGGGTGAACAAGGTTAGAAATTCAGACAGATATATTTCGGATGATGATGGGGAAGTTATAAATAAGACACGATTTTGCACCTGAAGTCAAACCCAATTCTTCCTAAACACTATTTCTCTGTCCTTAAGATAACAATATAAACTCTTTTTAGAAAACTTAACCGAGAACCGAAAACTTTTTCCAGTAACAAGTACTAGGCTGGAGAGAGAATCTCCGAAAAGTTTAGCATAGTTTTTGCGCCGGCTTGCCACGCCTTGCACAACCCACATTACGTAGGCATTTTTAGAAAACTTAACCATCCTCTAAAAATACAGCAGTTCCAGAGGAAGCAGTACCATATGACCATCAACCTTTTGGACTTCATTCACCACAGCCAAACAACAACGAACCCTATTACGTTGGCCTAACATCCTCTACATAGGCGAGCATCACTTTTTTCACAAAACCAAGAGAGGAACATAGTAAGTAAGGAATTCATATTGGGACCACCTGGACCTTAACCCAAATTATGCATATAAAATACAACATAACGTGGAAATAGAGTATCAAACGCTACAGCAAGTATGAGTTTCCCCCAAATTTGACTCTGAACCAGACCAGAATTAACAAAATTCCCCTAATTGACTTTTTGTCCAATTTCCTTATAACCTTACATCATAATCCTACATCTAAGAGAAGCAAATTTTAGCACAAACCCACATCAAGATTTAAGAAAATTAACCAAAAAAAAAGCATCAAATTAAAATAAAATACCTCAATAACGAGATCAATTTCTGTAGCAAAATCGAAATCGAAGTCAACACATATATCTGCAGCCTTCAAGATTGAATCTTTCATTGATATTACAGGACAAACATCATTATCCAAAGAACCCACCGACGATTCACAACACAAAACCAATACCCCAAAACAGAAAAACCAGAAAAACCCTAGATTTCTCGGTACCCTATTCGCCATCTATGAAAAAACTAATAAATTAGGTATCTGGAAAAAGAGATTTAGAGAAGATTTGGATAAAGAGAGGCCCTAGAGGAGTAGGTTAAGGATAAGAAGTGATGACTCAATAGGGGAGCATGCGCATTTTAGAGAAAGGGGTAGAGAAGTTCTTGTAATGGATTGATTCAAAAATGATTATTTTAGAGAATTCTAGAAAGAGTATGAGAGAGGGGTTCAGCGGAGAAGATGGAGAAAAAGGAAAAAAATAAAGAGAAAAAAGGGAATTTCTTTTATTTTATATAGATAAATAAATAATTGAATTTTGCGGTGAAAAAGATGACTCACGTTAATAGTGTGTGTTAAGTGTACGTGTGAAATTTTATGCCTTGTGTGTTGTTACATGTACGTGGATATATAATACTTACTTTTTCTTTTTTGTTGGTAAGCTGTCTATGTTAATCAGTAGTTAGGAGAGTGTTTTTCCCACATAGTCAATCTTGATTGAAATGGCCGAGAATTTGTCAAGATTTTTGTTTTCGGGCCATGGCTGAGACGAGTTTTTTAATCTTGGAGAGACAAGATTTAGATGAAAGCTCATCGAGAAAATTGAATTTCTACGATTTCTTCGAGACTGTCGGGAAACCGAGGTTACGTTCATCTCGAACCGGCATGCTTCCATAGTTGTCAATTCCATGAAACATCCTACTTTAGATAACTTAGCTCGAATCCGTCTTTTACATCTTTAGATTAGCATGTTCGGATAATACTAGCACGAATATATAATCAATACGATAATAGACAATCACACACGACACAAAGATTACGTGGTTCACCTTTGTAGGCTATATCCACGGCCAAAACCACCCCGAGAATCTTCATTATCATAACAAGTTATTACATCGACACACATCATATGATCAACTAGTTATGTAACCCACTAGCGCTAAATGTTAGAAACAACAAGACATATTACAAAGAGTTTACCTCTTCCTTTGTTCTTCTTCTTCCATAAACCTCCACCGTCATGGTTGCTTCGAATTTAGACAAGAACATGAAAAACATCATGAATTCTAGCTTCTCCCATATAAACCCTAGAAACTCTAGATTTCTCCCATACTCGTTCTCACTACAAGTCTCTCTTCTCACATAGATTCTGCCCATCACTAACCATTGTAGGACACAATGGTCGTGACCCAATCACTCTCATTATTGAGAGAGGATTCTACAAGAGAATTGCCAAGAGGATGGATTTCTACTCACAATATAAGCCCTCTTATATAGTAGATGAATCCTTGCTCCCCAAGTCTTAGAGAACTTCTAAGAATAGCATTCCACCTTAATTAGGAAACCCTAAACTTGGAAAACACTCCTCCAAACCGTCATACAAGTTTCCTAATCCAAATAAACCTTGTAGACATTCCAAACCCGAAACTGCCCTTTAGCCACGGTTTTGACAGCATTAGATCACTGTTTTCTACAGCAAAACTGTTACCTAAAGTCTATTTTCAGCTATATGGTTTTGTATATGGAAAAAAAAACCAACAGAGACATAGGGAAATTTAGTAACAAAGTCGAATCAAATTTCTAAATACTCAATTTCTTATCTTTCCTAATAGTGTTGTTTCTTCATATCTTTAAATCTCTGACCTATGTAAATTGTGTAAAATGTTTGACTTTTATATCTCCCCAGATAAAGTTGTAGTATCCAATCCTCGCTGAGACGTCGTCAATAGGAAAGTTCTAGTTTTTTCTATACACAATAAATAAAATTGTAGGACTCAATTCTTTCTGAGACGTCACCAATAGGAAAGTTCTAGTTTTCTCTTACTATAGTAAAAATAGATAGAAAAGAAAGAAGAATACGATTTTTGTTCAGCATTCACAAAATTTACTCACACACAATGATTCGAGTCAAACAACATGGACAAATAGAGAAAAGGGTTCTGCGGAGAAGATTGAGAAAAAGGAAAACAAAGATGAAAAAACAAAAAAGGAATTTTATTTATTTATTTTTATATAAATAAATAAATTATGACTTTTTTAAGAATAAATAAATAATTGAATTTTGTGGTGAAAAAGATGACTTACGTGGGTATATGATACTTACTTTTTGTTTCGTTTTTGTTGGTAAGCTGTCTATGTTAGTCAGATTTGACCTTTTGATTAAGAAAGTCAGCTTTTGACCTTTTGATTAAGAAAGTGGTTTTGTAAACAACTGAATGCCTTTGTTTACAAAATCTGTTTCACATCTAGCGTGGCTAACCTTTAAAAAATCGTTAACTTATATGTTACGAGGGTGTTTAGATACGAGCAGTGGAAGTCTTTTTGTTTCTCCAAAATCGAAAATCGATTTCAGAAATCAAAAGGAAAAACGATTTGTAGTGGCACCACCCAGGACAAGACCACTGAGCAGTGAGCACATGATGCACCATAAACATGGTATAAAAACATTAACAAACAAGGCTCGCAAGAACTGAAAGATGCAAAAGATAGGTTAGAACGACGTCTCGTCATATTCGTGTGCTCGAGCAACTGTATTATATCGTCTTCCAAATACAACAGCTTGAGGTGTAAGAATCAATTCGAAATCAGTACTATATCTATATAAGTATCTCCACTTACAAGGTAACTCCACTATCAAACCCCAGTGGAGTCACCTTTTTTTTTTTTTTGGTCCTCTTCTAGTGGCTTAAGAAGAATAACAAACAAAAAAAAAAAAAAAAAAAAAAATCTCCACTAGGGTTTGATAGTTCATTTCCAGAGAATTAAAGAAAAACTATACATAGTCCATTTAGGAGGAAAAACTATACATAGTCCATTTAGGAGGAGATAGATTTACTTGCTGCATCAATAGAAACAAGGCTTTCCTTATATATTGTAGCCTTAACAGTACATAAATTTATTTGATCTTTTCCAAAACCAAGATCCTCAAAACTCACCCGTAATAGAGTTGTAACACATCGAACTTTTGTAATCCAATAAACCGAACTTTCCGTTCCTAGAAATTGCAAGGATACCACCATAATAACATCCATCCCTTGTTTGAATTTCTGGAGACATGAAATCAATCTTGTAAAGCTCAGTCCACAACTCCTTCGTTGTATTGTAATTATTCAACATCCATACCTTGAATATTCTACTAGAAAAATCCGTATGGTTGAATGTAATGCAAGCTAGTTTATCATCTATTGATTCTAACTGAGTTACAAGCCGGTTATCCGTATTCTGCTCTGGATACTGTAATACTCTTTGGTATTTTTCTTTCCTCAAGTCAAATGACAAAATCACAGGCTTTATGACAGGACCTGCAGTGTAGTCCTCACCTTGATGGAAATAAATACCATTCAAACTCTGTCCTAATCCTGCTTCTGGTGCACAACAATGAATATGGAAATCTGAGTCTATCAACCTCCAACAATCGGTACTCAGGCAGTATATCTGGACTTTGCGCAAGTAGTTAACGCCTGTAAGTGGCCGAGGCTCGAAAGAAGAAACTTGGATAACCTTATAATCCTCGGTTTCAACATCAAAACAGAGACCAACAAAATCACGATACTGAAACCAATCCTTGGGCTTTACGTCCAACGACTTTGGAATAAGTCTGCATCGTCTCGTAGAAGGATTCCAAAGACCAATTTCTCTGGTTATATCGTTGTACATGCAAATCATTCCATGAACGGAACCCACCATACGTACGGCAGGGCAATGTTGCCACTCACCCTTAAAACATAGTCGTTCGAATAGATCCTCCACCTCCTTGAGGCCTTTATCAGAAAGCAAATGAAACACAGGTTTTCGTCTGTGATGACAGATGAAGGTGCCTCCTAGCTTGGAGTTGCTGTCTTCCACCGTAGTAGTAGTAGTAGTAGAGGCATGGCAATGTATGAAGTGCGATGATTGAATGAGGGCATACCAAGATGTACAAACAGATTTGAAACGCAGCAGAGATCGTACATGGAGCCATATTAAGATTTGAAATATTACATCTTCCGACAGAACAGGAGTAGCCATGGATCGTCCTAAAACCACAACAACGGACCTAGACGTTAGTATGATCTTCTTCTTCTCCTCCTCTTCTTCTTTATCTATCAGATCGGCTTCTCTTCTTCTTTGTGGATGATTAGCCCCCAAACACTTGAGTAAATAATAATAATGATTGATTAAAACCCTAGAACAAACACTATGTATTTATGGAGAACATATATAAAAATAGAATCCTATGCAGATAATGAAACCTAGCTACCTAGTCCTAAACATTAATAGACTAATTCCTTCCTACGACTAAAACAAAACTCTCAAAAGTCATGCATGCAACTAGAATTCTACCTAATTGGTGTTTGTGTGAATAAGATTTGGGCGATCGACATCAGACCAGCCAGTTACTCTTAATTTAGGGTAGGTATATGATAGGGATGGAAGCATAACCCGTTTTATGTACTTTTGTTAGTTCGGAGTCCAATGGAGGTTCAATCTAAGATAACAATTATAACCTTTCTCGATTCTCATCTCAATTTCTTCCTCTGCCTTTCTCGATTCTCATCACAATTTCTACAGAACAATCTGATCAATATTCATAAACCTTGTGTATCAAAGTCATCAGAAAGCAGTTAAAGGTATCCAACCCAACATGGTTTGATACGTAGCAAGAAATGAAAGATGAAAAATATTGGTTAAATTGATACGTAGTATATGTTGACATATTACATGTGGTCGAGAATTGCAACAAGTTGAGGTGTGAGCTTAATTTGAAATCACTATCCACTTTATCATCATCCATCAGTAAACGAATCCTGATTAGCAATCCGAAATATGAAGAGCTGAAAGTAGTAGTTGTAGTTTTTTTTTGGTGATGTCGTTTGTTGGTCTTCTTTATGTCTCTCATAGTAGATGACGCCATGGGGTGTTTTGTGATCTTTAGATGAGGCATTCTCTTCTGTAAACGACGCTCCTTTCGTTCGTCTTTCTTCAACCTATCAAAGGTACCTTGTCCAATCCAACTTGTGGACTGCCTCAGTTCTTCAATTGATTCGAGATTTCCTTCCACGAGGTCTTGGTGCAACTTCTTCAATTTGGTTGATACCTGCATGGAATTAGAGACAGAGTGTATGAGTATCTACATAATAAGCTTGGGGCATATACTTTCTCAAGAAAAAGAACTAAAAAACAAATTAGGTCGCATAAATTTCCAAACTGAGCTAGAGAATTAAGCTGGCATATTGTCTGTAACATTGCACTTACCAAAATAGTGGATCCATCCCCTACAGAACATTTAAACTTTGATCGCACAGTTTCTTGAATCAGATACCCTACAGATTTAACCTTGCGTTCATCTAATAGAAAATACAAAAGAAACGATAAGCCAAGTTAGCATCAACACTTCAGCACTCCTATAAAACTTTGAAACCGGAAAAACATACCTTTTGATTGTGCGAACCAAATAAAGATGTCAGCTGCTAATTGTTTCACTTTCTCGGACATAAACTTCCCCCGACTTCGTGTAAGATATTTGCTTATTTCAGTAGAAGGTTACCTATTTGCTCTGCAACTTCAATCACAAGTGTAACCCAGTGGGAGAGGATATGACGGATGCCTTCAGCAAAGAGAGTGAGAAGAACATATTTTGCTTGTGGTGCCAATTGATGATCTGAAGCTGCAGGCACATATTTTAAACTAACGCAGGTCATAAAATCTTTGGCAAGGCTGCGGTCTATGTCCATGTTGAGAGTTAATGCAATGTTCCTGTAATGTCATGACAATGTATCTGTTTTAGTCATGACACAGTGCATCTATTTGTAATAGAAGTTGTATGGACAAGAGATGTCCACATGTAACTCTTTGCTTGGGTCTTATATTTGACCAATTAAAGAAAGAGAATTTTTTTTTATCATCTTCTAAGTTAATGAAATCAGAGAGTGAGAAGAACTTATCAAGTTCCCACTTCTCCATTAACAAAAATCATCACAAACATCTCTTTTAATCACCCAAAACAAACAACAGTTGGTATCAGAGCCAAGATCAATCAAATCTGATCTTGGTAGTAGAAAAAAATTCAATCAATACCCAATCAATCAAAAATCAGCAACCAAAGAAAATTTCAAAAACTAGATCTAGAAAAGAAAAAATCCAATTTCTTCAATCAATCATTGTGGCCGTTCTACATTGGAGTCGCAAGATTTATGGGCTCAATTGAAAGTCTATGAAGAAAGGGTGTCTCGACACGCCGAGAAGTCGATTGAAAGTGCATTTCAATCAAAGATGAACTTGAACTCAAAAAATTCAACAATGAAGAAAAATGAGTACAAGAGTGATGCTTCATCTAACTTCAAAGGAAGGGGGAAATGGAAGAAAGGAGGAGCAAGCTCCAACAACTACCAAAAGGGTGATTCTCAATAGGTACCAAAATGCAATTTTTGCAAGAAGAATGGTCATTTGGAGAAGAATTGTTGGAACAAAGGAAAACCTCAATGTCATCATTGCAAGAAGTATGGACATTTGGAGGAGGATTGTAGATACAAAGGAGATGAACATGCCAGTAGAGCGGAAGAGAAAGAAGAAAAAGGAAAACAAAACTTGTTTTATGCTTGTCAAAATGTCGTAGAAACTTCCAAGAGTGAAGTGTGGTTTGTGGATAGTGGTTGTCCTACTCATATGTCCGTTGTGAAGAGCTTGTTTGGCACAAAATTCATCCATAAATTCTCTAGTGAAGATGGGGGATGGAAACATGGTTCAAGATAACGGAAAAGGTACAATTTGCGTGCAAACTATCAATGGAGAAAAATACATTAGAGATGTGTTATATGTTCCGGATTTGGCACAAAATTTTCTTAGTGTTGGGCAACTTGTGGAGCTTGGGTACGCGGTCCATTTTGAAGATGGATATTGCACCAATTATGACAAGAAGCACAAGAACAAGAGACAAGTCATGAAGAGTATCAAGATGGAGAAAAATAGAAGCTTTCCAATTGTGTTTGAAAAACAAAAAAATGTTGCATTGAGGATGGAAACCATTGATGAAACATGGTTATGGCATAAAAGACTTGGTCATTTGAATTTCAATAGTCTCAAGGTGCTTTCCAACAAGAACATGGTGCAAGGACATCCACAACATATCAACCACAAGGATGGAGTATGTGAAGGTTGTGCACTTGGGAAACAACATCGCCAACCATTCCCAAAAGGTGTAGCATGGAGATCAAAAGAACTTCTTGGTTTGGTACATACCGATGTGTGTGGACCAATGAAGACACCAACTCATGGAGGTAATAGATACTTTATCTTATTCATTGATGATTTTAGTCGTATGACTTTGGTGTACTTCATGAGGATAAAATCCGAAGTTTTTAGCATCTTCAAGAAGTTCAAGAGCCTTGTTGAAAAGCAAAGTGGTCACTACATCAAAGTTTTGAGAAGTGATAGAGGCAAAGAGTACAACAACAAAGAGTTTGATAAATTTTGTGACGATGAAGGCTTGGAAAGGCAACTAACCGTGGCTTATACTCCTCAACAAAATGGTGTTTCCGAGAGAAAGAACCAAACCGTGATGGAGATGGCGAAGTCCATGCTTCATGAGAAGGGTATGCCTAAATTGTTTTGGGCCGAAGCCGTTAACACCGCCGTCTACTTGATGAATAGGTGTCCAACAAAATCCGTATGGTATAAAACTCCAATTGAAGCATGGGGTGGAAGAAAACCATCGGTAAGGCATCTTAAAGTATTTGGTAGTGTGTGTTATTCTCAAATTCCTAAAGTGAAGATAACAAAGCTTGATGAATCAAGTGAGAAATGTATACTCCTTGGTTCTAGCCTCCAATCAAAAGGTTATAGGTTGTATAGCTTGAAGAGCAACACAATGATTACAAGCCGTGATGTGTTATTTGATGAAGGAGCTTCATGGAATTGAGAACAAGGTAAAATTGAGAAGAGAACCATAATGGTTGATGAAAAACAAGAAAATTCAGAAACAAATGAAGTTGAAGAAGGTTAAGAAAATGAGGAAGAACTACCTCAAACACCTCCAAATACAAGACAAGGAGCATCTCCAAGTATGTCTCCAAGTACTAGTGCATCAACATCACCACCATCGGCACCAAAGAAGTTGCGAAGGTTGAGTGAAATTTATGAAAGATGTAACTTTTGTACGGTGAAACCGGAATTTTTTGAAGAAGCATCAGAAGAACCGGTTTGAATAAAAGCTATGGAAGAAGAAGTTTTTGTCATTGACGAGAACGATACATGGGAGAAGGTAGCAAGGCCAAGTGACAAAGAAGTTATTGGTGTTAAATGGATCTACAAGGTGAAGAAAAATGCGGTTGGATCGGTTCAAAGGCACAAAGCAAGGTTGGTGGCAAAGGGATACTCACAACAACCCGGCATCGACTACAATTAGACTTTTGCACCGGTTGCTCGTCTTGACACCATTAGATCCGTGATTTCTATGGCTTCCCAAAAAGGTTGGTTACTTTATCAACTTGATGTCAAATCGGCATTTTTGAATGGAGAACTACATGAAGAAGTCTATGTAGAACAACCACAAGGTTTTGTGGTGGAAGGAGAAGAAGATAAGGTGTACAAGTTGAAGAAAGCTTTGTATGACCTAAAGCAAGCACCAAGAGCTTGGTATAGTGAGATAGATGGATACTTCAAAAGGCAAAACTTCAACAAAAGCAAGAGTGAGCCTACACTATATGTGAAGACAAAAGGTACGTCTATTCTCATCGTTGCCTTGTTAGTTGATGATCTTATCTTTACGGGTAATGATGCTCATATGATTGAGCAATTCAAGAGAGAAATGATGATGAAATATGAGATGAGTGACATGGGTTTGCTCAAGTACTTCCTTGGTATAGAAGTTCATCAAAGTGAAGATGGAGTGTTCATTTCTCAAAGCAAGAATGCCGAAAAGGTGTTGAAGAAATTTGGTATGCTTGGTTGTAATCCCACATCAACACCACTTGTAGTGAATGAGAAACTCAAGAAAGATGATGGAGGAAAAAAAGTTGATGAGACTTACAATAGAGGTCTTATTGGAAATTTGTTATACCTTACACACACAAGACCCGATATTATGTTTGCTTCAAGTATGCTTTCTAAGTTCATGAGCTCACCTAGTCATTTACATCTTGGCGCGGCAAAGAGGTTGTTAGGGTATATTCAAGGAACAATGAATTTTGGAATCATGTATTCAAGAAAGTTGGATGTCAAATTAGTTGGCTATTGTGATAGCGACTTGGGAGGATGTATTGATGACATGAAGAGTACATCGGGGTATGCTTTTTCTCTTGGTTCGGGTATATTCACATGGGCATCGAAGAAGCAAGAAATCGTAGCTCAATCCACGGCGGAAGCGGAGTACATTTCGGCATCAATAGCTACATTTCATGTTGTATGGCTAAGAAGAATCATGGAAGACATTCAAGAGAAGCAAGAAGAAAGCACTGTAATTTTTTGTGACAACAAATCATAATGAAATCAGAGAGTGAGAAGAACTTATCAAGTTCCCACTTCTCCATTAACAAAAATCATCACAAACATCTCTTTTAATCACCCAAAACAAACAACGGTCCATAGCTAGTTTTAAATTCTTTGGGACACAAATTACTACAGTTACCTGGAAAGAAAATTGGTCTGGTTGTGGGATTCTGCAGAGAAGACTCGAGAGGGGGAGAGAGATTTTTGTGTGTGAGCAAACAACTTCAAGCGTGATCCTCTTCTGGTGTATATATAGGGGTAGGGAAAGATAGAATTAGGAAACACATATTAATAGCTTATTAAGCAGGTCAAATCCTTAATTTAAGAAACTGCGCATTGTATGTTGAGCTTGACCACATGCCCAATGGTATTTTTGAGATTTTTGAGATAATTCCTAAACTGGACATAGGTAGGCGGTGGTGAGCACATGCCCAATGGTATTGTCAAGAGGTTTTCTTGCGTGACAAAATATTAAAACTAGATCTAGGCGGAATAAAATTAAACGATTGAGACAGGAGATACCAAACTTTTCGGAGAAGTTGCAGCTGAGCTGCTTTGGTTGGTAAAAAGAGGCCAGCTTGTGGAAGCTTTCAGCTGAGCCATGAGTTCAAGGTTACCTCGTCGAAACAAAAGGAAGTATTTGTTGGAACTAAGTTGCGAGTTCAAGGTTCCCTCGTCGAAACAAAAGGAAGTATTTGTTGGAACTAAGTTGCCTCGCTAGTTTTAGAGATGACAGGATTCATTCCATTTTATCATGAATGAAATTTATGAGATTTATCAATTAAAAAAAATAAATAAATACATGCTTCACTTTGCACTTGTCAGTGCTATCCTAAGGGTTTGTTTCTTTACAAAGAGTATAACCCACAAGTTCTGCAAAGCAAACTTTCAAGCTCTGTAGCAGTTGAGGTTAGGACCTCCATTGACCCGAAAAGAACAGTAAAGAAACCACAGGGTTAACACAGTGACTTGAACTGTTTCAGAAAATTTGTCAACTCGACATTTCAAGACATTCACAACTCATTTGTAAAAATTAAACAGCAAAATTCATTTCTGAAAATATTTGAGATACATTTGAGTTAACAATATGAACAGCAGCATAATCAACAACATCTGAGTTCACAACTTCTTTTTAATATATGAACAACACTACTCGGAAGAAAGGGCACGGTATTGTGAACTGCTCAAAGTTAGGGCAACTTACTGGTTTTTAATTTCTGTTTGCATGAAAGCTTTTGTTGGGGAAAGACTTTCTCCTCATTGCCACTTCTTTCATGTGGTAACACAGATCAGTCGCGTTGTTGCCAGATGAGGAAAAGCACAGGAAAGTACTATCGAACCTCACTTCCTGCACAGACGCGACTCGAGCTTGCAGCATCACTAATGGAAACAGGAGCAAATGATTTACGTGCCCACGTCCTGGCATGTATTGCCCTCTCTTGCAAATTACTCCGCCTCTTGCAAGGCTCTTTCAAAGTTCTGAAAATCTGCATTGCTTGATTGAACAACGTAGAAGGATATTCCCACAAGCTTACTATTCTTGTGTTCCGTATAAGCCTTCTCCAAGAAGCAGAAGCACATGCAAGCAGTGATGGAAGGAAAAAATAAAGCAATCTAAGAATCACAAATGCAGTTGCTAGTGCCAGGTATGTCTCTTGCCGAAGCAACTTTTCTGGGGACCTAGCCCATGAGAATGGGCAATTTTCTTCCTCTGTGTCTTCGTAATTCGCAAGATTTGTCTGGCTCCCCATTCTCTCCAAAGAAGTTTGATCCAGCGACACGGGCTTCATTCCTAGACAGGAGCAAAAATTCAGGATCTGTAGCCGATGAAAATAACATCCATGAATTATTGAAACCAAAGAACATGCAAAACAAATTATGAGTGTCACCAGAAAGATTGTGAATACAACCCTGCTTGAAAGAGTTTTATGGTAAGGCAAAGGAATGACTATCGAGCCCTAGGAAGTCTATAAACCTTTTTTCCCAAATGATGTGGTGTTATCCTAGACTAAAATGTACATTTCAGACTTCAAACCACGACAATCTTAATTGGTTGCTCCCATGTTTCAAATAGACAGTAAGCTGGCAGATCTCACAGGTGAGCAGAATTTCCTACCAAAAAAGATGGTTCATGGATGCTAATACTAAAAGAGAAAAATTGCTTTGCAAATCTACAAGAGAGCAAATCAAATAGAGTACCAGAAAATGAGGAAAATGCTACAAGTCTTTTATTCACAAATGATTTGGTGTTATCCTAGACTACAATGTACATTTCAAACTTCAAACCACGACTATCTTATTTGGTTGCAATCGTGTTGCCAAATAGACAGTATCTGGCAGATTTCACAGGTGGGCAGAATTTGCTACTGAAAAAGGTGGTTCATGGATGCAAATACAGGTAACAGAGAAATTTGCTTTGCAAATCTACAAGAGAGCAAATCAATTAGAGTACCAGAAAAATTCTACAAGGCTTACCAGTGACATCGGAATAGAAAGCAACAAGGGAACTGAGGGTACGTGAACCATGATACCGCACCCGCATGGTGGAATTAAAAAGGAAAAGAGTAGGGAACCCATGAACTCCATACCTCGAGAGTATGCTGTAACAACGTAATAAATGTTATTCAGATTCGCAGGAATTAAATTTTATTACATACAGGACAGCTAAAAGAGTATTCAGTAAACTCCAAACCTTGGTTTGACAACAGATTCTTCAAATGCAAAGTGGAGGATGGAAGGATACAAGGAAGACATCGCAGCAAAGGTCGGTCTACAAGTTCTGGAGAAAGGACACCAAGACGCATAAAAGAAAACAGCTACATAGTCGTGATTGTTCTTGTGAACAAGATTAAGCACCTTCTGCAACGAAACATCATCACCCTGGAAAGATCGAAAATGCCAATAACCATCAGATTTCTATTTGGGACAAAAGCAAATAAGAAAAATATTCAGCATGTCAAACATGTAAACTTGATTCGTACATAGCACTCTTAGTACATAATCATCTACAGATATTCATTCATCGTCTGTATGAGTAACCAAATGAAAACACGACGTATAGGATGTCAGTAGTTCTACCATAATTAGGATCGAAGATTTTTTTCAACTGACGTCAAACCTTCATCGTTTCTGCTAGAAGCCTAAAACCTAAAACTGACAGAAAAATGTATTGAACCCCAAAAGTGGGTTTGTCAAAAAGTAAGATCCCGAGGTTCAGACAAAGTGTCAGTTCACACCTTCAAAAGGTTTTGCAAATTGGTCTCTTATGCAATCAGCATTTTTGTAGCAAAAATACAATGAAACATGATTTTCCGTCCTTCGTTCTTATGTTTGCCATCTCCAAACATCCTCCAATCACACGTCGCTTAAACTAAGTTACGATAAAGAAAACTGACACATCTGATCCATTCTCATTTTATACTCACTAACAAAATACCATGATCAACTGAGGTAAACCATCAATAGTTAAGTTTGTGTGGTGTAGTTGCCGAATGTTGTTTTTCTCAACCACTATCAAATAACCAGCTAACTCTAATCATTTTACAAACCCTCAACACGCTGATAATCAGTTTTCAATGTTTCAGACAAATGCCCACTCTGAGGCAGGTTTACATACTCCCCCTCACCCGCCCCCGACCATTCATATACACAACAATCCCCTTTCAAATGCATACCATCATATACTAGCCTCCCCCTCCTATGTACAACAATACTATGATAAGATCAATATTTTTCATTATCTAAAAACAAACCAACCTATATCCAATAACTAAATTTTGAATACATTTTCCCAATTTTATAAATTTCTGTTCATCTAGTTTATCCAATAACTAAATTTTCCAACATTTCTATGAAACTTTATTAAAACCACAGAAAACCCAAATCAAATAACAACAAAAATACCATGAAGAACATAAATTAAACCTCAATTTACCTCAGTAACACCGACAAATGCACCAGCAACAGAATCAAAATTTGAACAGAAATCCCTTCGCCTTAAGATCGAATCCGTAATAGAAATTGGTGAACAGTAGTTAGATGATGATGAAAACGAAGAAACCCTAACAAACAACCTTCCAAATACTAGTAATACAAAAACCCCTAATTTCGATGCCCTAATAATCGTCATTGACAAATAAATCAATACAGAGAAAAAGAAATAAAGATTAGATTTTTATTGAAGAAATCAGAAAACCAAGAAAGAGGGGTTATTGGATATGAGGTGTAGAGAGATTTTGGCGCATTTTAGCCTGTGGAGCTCTCTGAAGGTGGTGATGGTGAAGATATAACAGGGAGAGTGATAAATACGGTAGCTCCATTTTATTTTATTTTTATTATTATTCGGATAATGAAATTGGTGACGTGACAACCCGAAAAAACGGTCGTCAACTGTTTCTGTTTTGTGGACTTTACTTTCTAGGTGAGTGATTAACACTGCTATATGCGAGCCGTTCAAATTATTTATGGATGATGATGAAATCTTGGGAACTTATGAAGCGGCCACTTCAAGTTGGTGAAGAATATTTTTTTCCTATGAGATTGACGATAAACGTTTTTGCTGACATTTTTGTCAATTTGCAGGTCGATTGACATAATAACCAGTCTAATGATTTGTGACATTTTTTATGGGTGAAAGATTTGATGCTGATGTATATCAATTACCGTCACTTAATGACATTACCATTGTATTACAGTGATATTCAGTTCTAGTTTCCTTATTTCTTACGTTTTTTTTTTTTTTTCTGATAAAAGGAAATATTATAGAACTAAGCGAAAGACATTACATTGTTTTGAGTACATATAATATTTAACCACCCTTCCTTTCTAGATTTATCCCAATATCTAGAATCGACATGCACATCCGTATAACCATTAAGGAACTTAGCTAGATTGTCTGCTAGACTATTACATGATCTCCGAATATAAACGAAAGAATAGCAAGAAATTTTCTGAAATCTAAAGCTTGGAGCAGAATAGCTTTCAATATCCAGTTGACCGCAAAATTGTTCTTCCTTATGCTGTTGACTACATTCTGGTTGTCATTGAGAAAGATTAATCTTTCGTTTCTGCGATCTTGAACCCATCTTGTTGCTTCTCTACACGCTCTGGACTCGGCTTCTTCAGCACTTGAACACCAACATGTCCCTCCTGAAAAGTTGACAAGCACACCCTTGTTATTCACTTCTACTATGCCATAAGCAAATTTCTTAGTTTTATTTTTAAAAGCAGCATCAAAGTAAATATACGAAGCATCCTGCAAACCATCACCACTATCATGAACACAGATTGGGTGGGATTCATCACACATAGATGGAAGACTCAAACCTCCAGCAGTATACAACTTTTTACTCAGATATTGAGGACTGTCTTTCTTGATAAACTCAATCAAATCACAAGGGTTAGGTCTGACCTTGTCGAAAACAACTTTACATCTATACTTCCAAATATACCAGAGAACATAAGCATAATAATCTCTATTAACACAGTATTTAAGCCATATAATACACCATTCTTTGTAAGTAATATTAGCAACAATATAAAAATTATTTGAGAGGGATAACCTCCTCCAAATCGTTTCAGAAAACACACATTTAGTAAATAAATGATCAATGCTTTCACTAACCATGTTATTACATAAAGGGCATTGGATATCAATAGGGGTATTCTACCCAAAATCTCTCTAACAGGCAGACAGTCACTTAGAGTTTTCCATAAGAATTTTTTTACTCTAGGCATTATATTGAGATTCCAGATACCTTTCCATTCAACAGGAACATTAACATGATTCCTATCACATAAGAAATTATATGCATACTTTACAGAAATTGAGCCATCCCTAGTACCTATCCATTTCATAGTATCTTTCTTAGTATGATCACAAACAGGTTCAAGCAATTTAATGCTCTTGACTGTATCATTGTCAAACACATTATGAATCAGATTAGAGTTCCATTTACTATGGCCATCAATTAAATCAGAAACTTTGGAGACTAAATGTATGCAGTTACTGTTTTTTGGTTTAGGACTTTCCCCTTTAGGCAACCATTTATTTGACCAGATATCTATATCTTTACCATTACCTAACAACCATCAGTGATTTTCTCTAATAATATCTAGACCCTTACAAATACTAGTCCAGACCCAAGACTTAACATATTTTTTCTTATACTTAAGGGGTTCAGAGTTTGGAGAATATTTATGTTTGAGTATGGTACACCAAAGTTTATCTGGGTTTTCAATCAAGCGCCATGAAAGTCTAGTAAGTAAAGCTAGATTAAATTTATAAGGGTTTTTAATTCCTAATCCACCATTAGTTTTACTTGACCAAATGAAATCCCAGGCCTTAATGTACAATCCTCTATAACTCTTACTTTTCTGCCACCAGAAGTCTCTCTGCAGAGCATCTAGTTTATCTAAAGTTTTTTTAAGGAGAAGAAAGAACATCATCTGGTACATAGGCATAGCACTAGTGACAGAACAGATGAGAGTAGTTCTACCTGCTTGTGACAGAAATTTTGCTTTCCAGCCATGCACTCTATTATAAACTTTATCTAACAAATTCTGATAGTTGAAACTTTTTGATTTATTAAAAAACAAAGAAGTTCCTAAATAAGTGTCATTTTTTGTTATTCTACCAACTTTGAGGATTTTAGCTAACAATTTGCAATGCTTGTTTTCTACTTTTTTGCTAAAGTATATTCCAGATTTCTGGTAATTTATAACCTGACCAGAAGAATCACTAAAAATCTTAAGAATATCAAGTAAATTCCTAGCTTGAACTATTGTAGCAGAGGTAAAAAGAAAGGAGTCATCAGCAAAGAACAAATGAGATACAGATGGGAAATTTTTAGTAACTTTTATACCAGAGATTTTACCACTGGTTTCAGCATGGTGAAGAAGCTTGGACAGAGCTTCCATACAAATAATGAAGATATAAGGTGACATAGGGTCACCCTGTCTAATCCCTCTAGTGGGAAAAAGGGTTTCTCCTGGTGAGCCATTAACAAGAACAGACACAGAGACAGTAGACATACAATTATAAATGAGATCACAGAACTCACTGTAGAAGCCAAATTTCTTAAAAACAGAGATCACAAACTCCCATTCAAGTCTATAAAAGGCTTTAGAAAGGTCTAATTTGAGAGCCATATGCCCACTTTTTCTTTTACTGGTTTTCATGGTATGCAGGATTTCATGAGCCACAACTATATTATCCGTAATCTGCCTATTAGGAATGAAGGCAGATTGATTTTGGGAGATAATTTTATCCAACAAAGGTTTAATTCTGTTTGCAATAATTTTGGTCACTATCTTATAAAGGGCATTACTAAGACTAATAGGTCTGAAATCACTAGGTGTTTTTGGTGTTTTAGTTTTAGGAACAAGGGTAATATAAGAATGATTAACTTTCTGATTAAAACATTTATCCTTAAAAACTTTCTGGACCCAGAGGACTATGTCCTCCTTAAGAAGGTCCCAATGTTGTTGATAAAACCCAGGGGGGAAGCCATCAGGGCCAGGTGCCCCCCAAGCATTCATCATAAACACAGCATCATTTATTTCAGTTTCATTAGGAATTCCATTCAGTTTATTATTATCATTACTATTTATAGAAGGTTTTAAGATCTCAGCAAAGATAGGATCAATATCATTTTTATTTGAAATAACAATGCTCTTAAAATGGTTAGTTAGCAAGGAGCTTAACTGTTGTTGTCCTTCAATCCAAAGGCCAGAGCTATCTCTTAGAGTATGAATTCTATTATATCTATTCCTATCCGAGGCATACTGATGAAATTTTTTTGTGTTATTGTCATTTTCATTAATACATTTTTCTTTCACATGTTGTCCCCAATAAAAAAATTCAATCTCATACCAATTAGATAACTCATTTTGTAACTGATCAATCTTAACTTTCGTCTCTAAACTATATGGTTTTTTGTTTTCATTTTCAATGGCTTCAAGTATATTGGATATGTTTTTGAAGATGTTACCAAAGATAGACTTATTCCAAGCTCTAAGATCATATTCTACAAAATTTAGAGTCTTAAACAGGTTATTACTTTTGTTTTTACTTTTTTGAACTTACTTTTCTATAACATTCCCATAGTTCTCATGTTCCATCCAACATTTCATATATCTATAAGGCCTCATGCATTTATCACTAATTGGAATGGTTTCTAGCAAAATAGGAGCATGGTATGAAGCTACTCTAGTAAGATGTTTATTACAAGATTTTGGGAACAATTCTAACCATTTATGGTTTACTAAAACCCTATCAATTCTCTCATGTATGTGTTGGTTACCAGTTCTTTTATTGGTCCATGTAAAAGGAAGGCCAGTGAAATTAAGATCAACTAGACCTAATGTATGAATACAATGAAAAACATAAGAAAAACTACTGGTGGATGGACTATTTCCACCTTCCTTATCATCTTTATGAAGGATGAAGTTCATATCACCTATAATAGCCCAAGGAGTATTCACATTACTAATGCTTTTAATGAAATCCCATTGATCATTTCTAAGGTTATCATCTAAAGCACCATACATGAAAGTGATAAAGACATTCATATTATCCTTAAACACTTGGAAATGAAAAACATTATCTTTAAACGAGATGAGTGTAGCAGAAACTCTCTGATTCCAGGCAATGGCAAAGCCCCCTGATCTGCCAATAGATGGCATGATGAACCAGTCTTTTACTTTTATACTTTTAAACACCTTTTTGACTACTGACATATTAACTTTGGTTTCAGACAGGAAAAACATATCTAGATTATGTGATTTACTTAGATACTTTAAATGGTCCTTCTTCAAAGCAGCCCTAATTCCCTGTGGATTCCAGGATGGAACCTTGAAATCATACCCATAATCTCTATTTTCCATAACCATGTAAAAGAACAACATTTTCTTATAAAAAGGAAAGTAAATATTAATGATGCATTTTAAAAATAAACAAGTATGAATGAAGATATAGAGAAGGAAATTCCTAATGTAAACATTTTTAAGACCATATTTACTAAAGACTTTCAGTCTATTATTATCTAAATCACCATAAATAAAGGATATGTTCATGCTCATGTTATCTTTGAAAATATGAAAATTAAAAACGTTATCCTTAAAAGAGATTAGAGTAGCAGTTACTCCCTGATACCAAGCAATGGCAAACCCCCCTGATCTACCAATAGACGGCATTATAAACCAATCTTTGACCTACAAATTGTTAAGGACTTTTCCAACTATACGTATTTTAACTTTGGTTTTTCAGACAAGGAGATTACATCAGTTTTATGAGATTTGCTAAGATGATTCAGGTGGACTTGTTTAAAGAAGCTCTAATACCCTGTAGATTCTTGGATAAAATTCTAAAGTCATACCCATAAAATCTTTCTTCCATAACCATGAAAGGAAACATCAATTGAAAGTAAAAAGGAAAAAAATTATCTATATCATACTGCAAAAAAAAAAATGCTTAGTTTAAGGATTTTGTTTAAATTGTCTCTACGTATTGAAGTACGGATAAATGAACAGATCATGATAGAGAAATGCATAATTGGAGACAAGGTAAAAAAGATATAAGTATTTTTATAAGGAAAGAGAACTGAGAAGTGTAAAATTTTATCATTATGGCTATTAAGCATTTAAATTTGAAGTTGAAGTGATCATAAAACGAATAAAAAACTTTTACCTCCAAATGCTCCGGGGAAAGAGTTGTATTAAGAGCTTGCTCAGTGAAGGCCTCCTCAGGAGCTACTCTATGAATGATATTCCCTGATTTAACCAGAACTGATAGAGACAAATTTTCACCATCTTCACATGTGAAATCAATAATTTCCTTGATATTTAACATAAATTTTGAATCACTCTTAAATATGTCTTTTTTCTTCTGAATCATAACAAGTATCTCGACATGAGACTTCGCAACTACCACCATTTGAGTATATTTAACATTCTCCTCCACCAATTCAAGTATTTCAACTATCATCATTCGAGTATGTTTAACATTTTCCTCCCCTACTAGCCAAATATCCATAAATTTCAATGTATTTCTTTCAAGTTTTGTGTCCATACTGCTTCTTTTTACATTTTTAGTAAAGAAATTATATGTTGAGGCATCTTCTGTAATAAGAAAACTCCTTTCCATATATTTCTTAAGAACCTTAGCAATTATGATGCTTCCTTCCCTACTAACACCATGTTATCATCAACAACAACTTTGTTAGAGCATAGCTCGGTTGAACTCACCAAGCGTTGGTATGTCAAGTTTGGTTGTCATATTTTAGTGAATCAAAACTCATTTAAAGAGTCGCTTGATTATATACTAGAGTCAACTTCGTATAGGTTAGCTTGAAAGTGTTAGGATATGAGACTTACAAGTATTACATGAAGACTTGAAGAATGTGAAGAAGTATGGAGCTACAACGACAACATCATCCTTCCTCTTGAGGTTATTAATATTTGACTTGAACTGTTTCATTCCCTAACGTATCTTTCAAGTCGTGCATATTGAAAACATAACTGCGAAGCTGTGTATGATACTCTAGTTAGACATAGTATTAAGGAATACAATACGAGGTTTATTGCTTAACCATTAAACTTTGTATATAAGACATCGACATGATCATATGAATGCTATTGTGATTATGTATGGGTATGAGTGAAGATTTCATCCTAGGAAACAATGTTTTACATTCGTTTAAAGTAAGTAAGTTCATAAACTCGTTTTGTGAATCGAAAGGGAAATCGCTAGGCTTATTGGTATTGTTATTCATTGCAAATCTATTTTGAATTACCAATATGTGTGTTTAGTATAACCGCTTATAAACTTATTTATGTATCTTGGTAAAACTATTCACAAGGACTGACTTATGTATTGGTATGACTTTTATTAGTGAAACCGATCTTAAGTAATCACTCAAGATGGTATGATCGATGCCTTGTAAATAGCAACTTTTATCTATCCATTGGGGAACCGATCCTAGTAAGAGGTGCAGCAAATTTACAAGAGGGGAATCGATCCTTGTAAGAGGTGCAACACGTTTTTAGTAGATGGGGGAACCGATCCTATGAACATGTGCAACAAGTTCTTAGAAGATGGGGGAACCGATCCTATGGACATGTGCACCAAATACAGGTAGTTACCATAAGTTGTGGGGAACCGATCCTAGTACCTAGTCAACCGAGTTTTGGTAACTAGCGTGACTATGCACAGTACTCACATGGAGGTAGAACCGAACTTATCTTGGTAGAACCGTGAAACCCATGATTGGTGATTTGATATGATAATCAATCACATAGTTCTTGGAAGTCAGATGAACCAATTCTAAATTCGTTTGGAAGTGTGGAAAATCGTTTCCAAGATTGTAAGTATGAAAAAGGACTTGCAAATAAAGATGTCGACATACTTTGAACATGTGCAGTAACTCTTATCATTAATTGTTCAAAGATATTCCTTAATAGCTAAAGGAGAATGCCAGGATCGAAATAAATTGAGAATCTTTTAATTAAGGTTTCTTAGATTTTATATGCTATTTAATTTCCAGCAATTAAATGCATATCTTTAGAAAATAATAATTAGTAATGTGCATTTACTGATTATAGATTTTTCTATTGGAATTTCGGTCAATATTTGGACAGTGCATTTCCAGGAGTTATGAAAACCGAATTTGTGTTTAATGCATATATTTGAGAATATTCAGTTTTGGAATTCCTTGGTGTCCAAACTTCCTTTGTCTATAAATATTGAAGTTTGTATTTCTAGCAAACTAATCCTCAGAGCCAGCAAAACTACCTCAGTTGTGTTGTTACTGGTGGAGCCTCCTATCGGAGAGGAAAGTACCCTAATTAGGATAAATCTCTTACGGCCGCTCGGTTTAAAGACTTCTTTGGGATTGAGAAGCTCTATTAGTACCGTTGGTGGGAAACTAGATAATTGCAGTTTATTTTAGTTTTAGATTGATTTGATTGACTAGCGGTTGTTGAACTTTGATTGCACCTAGTTTGTTTATGCTTGAGAATCTTCTCTTCTGATATAAGATTCACTCAAACTAGATCAAAGTTTCGACGGGGATCTTTAGACTGTTTGTAGATCTAAAGACGTCTTGTGATAATCTAACGTTAACAGACTACGTTATGTGTGTGATTGGTCACAAGAGATTCAAGTTGATTGTGTGCAAGTGCTGATTGAAGATCAAAGAAGATTTGAAGAAAAGAAGACTTTTTGGGTTCATAATCTTTGGTGTGCACAATACTTGTTTCGGCTGGAAAGGGATCCAACTATAATCGGTTTATCTTTGTGATAGATTGGATTGATTAGTTGAGTAGATCGGCATCAATACACTTCTTTGTGATTAATAGTATTGATTGCATAGTCTAACAATTACTTCGGTAGTTGTTGGGAGATTGATCTAAGGACCTGACAAAGGAGTTTATTGGGATAAACGGAAGAGCCTTTTGTCGAACTCATATCACTTGATTGAAAAGAGTTGTTACCGAACATATTTGTTGTTCCTTTACTATTTGGAATACGAACCAAAGGTATTGTTCCAAGTGCGTGACTTATTAACAAGTTGGAGGCGCAGGGATACAGACAGAACTAGGTGAACTATAGGTTTAGTTGCTTGGTCTCAACTATACGAAGTTGGTTTGATTTTATATAGCGGCTTAATCATGAGAGTATTCAATTTTGGACTAGGTCCCGGGGTTTTTCTGCATTTGCGGTTTGCTCGTTAACAAAATCTTGCTGTGTCATTTATTTTTATTTTCCGCAATTATAATTGTGTTTATTATAATTTAAAGTAAATCGCACAAACGTTAATTCCTATTTACTTGATAGTAATCCTATTGTGTTTGGTTAAGTCTGAACCTTTTATCAAGTAAACATACTTCGTTGTTGTACTGTCTCGCTCTCGTATCCATAGATGATCACACAAAGTGTGAACCGATTAGTTGTATTGTCTCGACTCAGTCCATAGACAATCACTTTCGGAAAAGGACTTATAGGTGGAAAAGTTTTAGATTGAGGTATATTTGGGTACCCTCGTCTTTTCAAACTTTAACTCTTGTTTTACTGATTTCATTATGCATCTCTATTTTCCTTCCAACAACCGGAGCATGATATATTACTTTAGAGAAAACAACCAAAACATCATCCACAAATATTCCATGTTTGCTAAGAGGATCTGTAAAATCTTAAAAAACCTCTCCATTTGATATTATCTTAGTAACAAAACTTTTTCGTTCCAAATCAACATCCACGACGAAATCTACCATAAAATTTGATACGGTGACTTCTCCATCAGATATTTTATTAACAGCATAACCTTTATTCAAATCTTTACTCATATAGAAAACAGTACTTAAAACTTGAGCAGTAAAACCAGTGCTATTCAAATCTACTTCACTGATCCAATTTTTCTTAATAATTACAGGGCTTTTTGATGATTCATAACTGCCTTCTAGCATATTGGAACGTTTCTTTCTTAAGGCGGTGACAACATAGTCGCCATGAACATAGAATTGGTAAAACTTATTCTCCCTATTTCTTCTCATTAAAGAGTAACTGACCTGAATCGGTCTCAACCGAGCATTATCTCCATAAATATATTCCCTAAAACACAAGGAGATCAAACAAACAATGATATTAAGAGTAAATTTGATGTTCCACATAATAGAAATAAATTTAAAGATGAAAAAATTTAGAAATTAAGGAAATGGGAGAAGCCCAAATCAGAAACCTAAAAACTTTTTAGGGTTTTAAACGAACCCAAAAAAGTTAAAAAAAATTTAAACCACCGTATAAATTAAGGAAAGAGAAAATAACGATTTAATAAAGAAAAGAAGTAAAAGAAGCAGAGATTTGATTAAACAAGATCAGAGATTCTCATGGAGAAGATGGAAGAGAGAACCGGGTTGACTCGGACTTTATCACCAATCTGCAGAGCCTTACTAATATTTGGAGATTAAAACATGAAATACAATGAATCTGTTGCTGAAGAAATTATTAGTTTAAGACATAGAGAATCTAAAACCAACGACTGATTATTCTTTAGGATCTTAAAATAGGAACATGCATAGGAATTAGATGATTGAAATTGTAATGAAACGGGGGAGAAACTGAGTCAAATCGTTTTCACCAGATCCTCAGATCCTACCATTTATTAGTTTTAAAAGTCTACGGGATTCTTACGTATTGATGGTTTTCTAGTCATTTTTTCAATAAAGTGGTTGGCATATTGCTTTGTTTCAGTCGAGCATGTGGACTTTTCATGGACTGGATTATGAAATTCTGAGTTCCTGCAATCATTTGATGAATTAAACCAACAAAACCCTCTGTCATTCCATTATGAAAAGTGTTTTAATAAAGGAATTCATTTTCTTTACGAAATCTAAAAAACCAATTTTTTTCTTAAATTTTTTTTCCAACAAAACCCACAAGTTAAATCTAACAAAAAAAATAATCAAAATATTTGCTTAAATAATTTAATCTAATTGTATTTACTTTACTAATTAATAAGATTAGTGCAAATAAATCAGGGGAAGTTTTGCCATTACGAAAGATATATATATATATATATATATATATATGGCTATGAGGTCTTGGATTTTATTTCCTAATAACCCTATGTATTACCTATCCCTCAATTAGTTTTACCTAGCCCTCAACTTTTGTTTTATCTGGAAAATAAAAGTAGCTATATCAACGGAAAGAATTAATTATTAGTGATTATAAAACACTACTTTGTGTTTCGAACTTACTAAAATTTGTATCTATACATAGTTTAATAAACTAAAAGTTGTAACAATATTTTATTATATCTAGGAGAATCATTGTATCTGACGCGACAATACCATATTCAATTTTATATTTTCAAAGAATTTAAACCGGCAAATGGAGAAACGAGGGGTTTAAAATGAAGGGACACAATTTATATAGTAAAACAATGGGGTTTAAATTAAAAGGGCGCATAATTTTTTGCCATCGTTTTTGCCAAATTATAAACATGTCTTTCACAAGAATCAATAACATTTTTGAACAATGAAATGAAGCGATAAGACTTAGCAAAATAAAATTAAAGGACACAATTTAGCAAAATAAAAAATAATGGATTTATAACGAAGGAACAAGACTTATGTAACCAATTTTCCATGTTTTGCAAGAAATATCGCATTTGTTTATTTATTGTGTGTTTATAGTATGAGCATATTTTCATAATTAAGTAAATATTATTGCGTATAGAGTAGATGTATTATGGTAATATAAACTGATTCAATAAGTTTTTCGTATACTTATATATATATATACATGCAAAACGGCATAAAATATAATTGTACAGACCTAGAGATTATTATTGTGTTAATATTGATATTCCTTGGAAGACCATCCTATCAAGTAATCTTTACCGATCCTGCTTCATCTTTGCTTGCACTCAAGTGTTACAAGTCGCTGGATTCATCCTTCACCTGATCTGCATATTTTGTTATTTTAAAATTTTCTCCAAGAGATATTTTGCATATTTCGTATGAAATTCCTCGAAGATAATTCAATTTCGAGTTCCCTATCAAAACTTGAAAAATGTTTTGTTTTGGATTGTAACAGCAAAGAGTCTTTTCATTGAATCCCAACAAAAGTTCGTTGTTCACATGAGGGAAAACGTTGTAAATCATTTGCTCCTATTTCCATTGATGTTGCAAGCTCGAGTTGTGTGTGTGCTGGAAGTGAGATTCGATAGTACATTACATTCGATTTTTTTCATCTGGCAACAAAAGAAAACTGGTCTGTGTTACCACATGAAAGAAACAGCGACGAAGGATATTTTTTTTTCCCAAACAAGAGCTTTCACGGAAACAAAAATGAAGAGCTAATAAGTTACCCAAAATTTAAGTAGTGTTCAATACCATGTCCTTTTTCTTTTCTGAGTAACGTTGTTCATATATTAATTGGAATAGTTAACTCATATTTTGTTGATCATGTTGTCGTTCTTATTGTTAGCTCAGTGCATTTCATATATTCTGTCATGAATTTTTGTTGTTTAAATGTTACAAAATGAGTTACGAATGTCTTGAAATGGAGAGTTGAAATATTTCCTCATACAATTAAAGTAATCGTGTTAAACTATGGTTTCTTGACCCTTCTTTTTAGACAGAGTACCGTCCAGACTCCAAACTTCATCTCCTAAAGAAGTGAGCTTGAAAGAGTGCTTTGCAAAACTTGTGAGTTGTTCTTTTTGAAGAAACATATCTCCTTAGAGTAATGCATAGGATTTTATGGAGATTTTTGAAAAGGTTTATATTTATGGTGGGTATGGGTTGAAAGCAGCAATGTCAAAAATTCTGAGAATGAACTCAAATTTTAGCCTCATAGAGAAACATACAATTACCACCACCCATACAATCTAAAATATTTAAAGGAATTACTAAAATAAATGAATAACTTCCAAACCTCATATTATTTATAGTTAAAGGTAAACTACAGTGTACGTTTATCATATGATATCAATACTAACTGAGTAATATTATCTTTCATTCCAAACCTACTTTATAGGTTGAAAGTTAACTTTATTTTTTATCAATACTGTCAGACAAATGTAACCAAATAGAAATCTTAAGAAGCATTTACTCGTAAGCACGATTCACAGAAGAAAACAAGCCATCCCATACCTCTTGTTGTATCTCCAACCAACTTATCTAAAAAGTTGGATCCTCTCATCTCGCGAATTCCAACAGCTGAAACACAAAGAAATGCAGATTCATTTGTTCAGTTTCCAAATAATCAAAGAAAATAAATTACAGCACAGTTCACAATAAGGATAGGTGATCAAGTGAAGCGATGTTAAGCCAAGTATGAACTCAAAATTCAATTAAATTTGAATACTCAAAACGTACCCGAAATAAAGGCTGAGAAAAGGAAAAGCAAAGTAGAAAACATGTAACAACATGTTCGTTAGGTATGAAGAATATAGGTAATACAGTAACAGACTGTTATGTTGAGACCAGTAAATTTGATCCACCCACAACTATATATATATATCTTGTAATGGATTTAGGATTTGTAAGCTTCTTAAAGAAACTATCGACTGTTTTATAACAAACCTAAGGGTTTCCCCGGTTATGATGTAGACGGGCCACATACTCCAAGTATATATGTTTCCCAACTTGACTAGTTGACAAGTCTCACTTAAAAGCCACCAAACCGTTGTGGTAAAATAAAACTTAACTACCTATAATTGTGTTGTTAATCATTTTCCTAAATACCCTTGACAATCTAATTTATACGCGATTATGTTTGTATGTTCCTTTTTCTTCACCCATAATATATTTTAAACTAAAATCTACAATAATATTTATTTTTAAATGGCACAAGTCAGTGACGTGTTTTAAGAGAAAGTTTTTTCTTTTACCTAAGTAAACTCCATTGTTTCCTCTTTTCAAATGCACCGCAAAGTGCAACAGATGCGAGATATCTCCATGATCTTACCAGCATAACTTGTTCTCACACCTCTAAAACTCTAGCGGGCTGCTCATAATTTCAACTATTAACCTTAAAAATAAACTCTGAAAATAAGATTCATCTTACTCTCATTTAAGCAACACAACCATGTCTTTTACGTATAAAATAAATCATAGATTCATAATATGAAGTTTGTTGTAAATTTAAATCTCAAGCATATTATGGAGAAAAAAAGGAAAGTTAACAAACATGATTACCAATTACAAAACTGGCAGTTAAAATTTACTTTGGTGAACCAGGGATAGTTTTGCAAGGGAAACAATAAGTAGATAAAATTTCAATTACCAAATCGGGTTGTTGGTTATTATCTCTAAAAACTAAAACGTGCCAACTAGCGAAGAGGGGGACACTTACATAAGAAACTATTATTTATCTTATAATTGGATTTAGGATTCATAACCTCCTTAAATAAACTATCAACCGTTTTATAACATACCTAGGGGCTCAATAAAATAAATAAAATTCGCCCTAACTTGTCCTCCACCCCATTAGATACATGACTTGCAGTGTAAAACTTCAATTCAAGCCCCAAACCTTTGAATTCCCCAATCTAAGTTTTAAGGAAATTTGTACCCTAGAAACTGAAGTTTGATTTTGTCATTAATGAAATTTACAATTGAGACAGGGCCTTTATAAGTTGATACAGAAGTACTTCCCAATTTTTGAAAAACCCTATATCAAGATGTTTTTTTATATAACACAAACTCAAATGGAAACTTCATTTTTTAAAACGTGGTTCTTACACCACGAGATAATTACACTATCATTCCTAGTGGAGACTGTGTTGATATGATATATTGATGATCCTATAGTAATATTCATATTTTTGTTCATCACTGTCCTCTTGTTCTCTGATTTTCCACAGAAACTAACACTAAATGAAATATTTTTAGAATCTTTTTTGCTTTCCATTGTTAAGAAAACAATGGTGTGAGTGAATTTCGAAAGAGTAAATTGAAATACATAGAATACGTATTCAAGATGGACTGAAATTTAGAGGTTTTAGAGGCGGCGATAAGAATTGTTCAGGTAGAAGAGAGACTTACACTTTTGATGAATGAAACAAAAAGAGAGGAAAAGAAAAATACCGGTTCTCATCTTCATGTCTTGATGTGTTTTTTTTCCTATTCTTCATACTTAGCGCTATTTAGTTAAGCATGATGCATCACGTGCAAGCAATCAAACTCGAGTGACTCGGCCGAGCTTTTCAAGGTTTTATCAGACTTGGGATTTTTGAATTTGTAATGGTATGGTAAGGATGAAAATGAAGTATCGAGGATTATGTGATTCTGAGGTGCTTTTAAGTGAAATTGAAAAGATGGGTTCAAGAATTGAAGGAAACGATTATTGTTTTTAGATGAGAATTTTATAGAATTTTGTTAGGTCTTCCATTTTTGTGTGGAGATATAAAGATAAAGATAGAGAAAGAAAGACGAAGGCTAAAACCTAAAATAAAATGGTATAGGGAGGCAACGGAATAGACCTTTTATGTTTTAAATGATTAGATGACCGCACGCAGTGGGGTGCCGACAAAAAGGGTGAGTTGTGTTAGAGCATAGCTCGGTTGAACTCACCAAGCGTTGGTATGTAAAGTTTTGTTATCATATTTTGGTGTGTCAAAACTCATCTAAATTCGCTTGATTATATGCTAGATTCAACTTAATTTAGGTTAGACTAGAAAGTCTAGGAATGTTGAGGCATACAAGTATTACTCCGAAAACCTGAAGAATGTGAAGAAGTAATGAACTACAACGACGACATCATCCTTCCACTTGGGGTTTGTAATATTGACTTAAACTGTTTCATTCCTAACGTATCTTTCAAGTCGTGCTATATTGAAAACAAAACTGCGAAGCTGTATATACTGTACATATTATATAATACTCTAGTAATGTGACACGATCATAATTGTATGATCATGGTATTAGGTAATTAGACTACGAAGTATAACGCTTATCTTTTTAACTTCGTAGATATGGCATCGACATAATCTTGTATATACTATTATGATTATGTGAATGGGTTATAGTAAAGATTTCATCATAGGAAACAATGTTTTACATTTGTTTAAAGGAAGTATATTCATGAAAATGTTTCGTGAATCGAAAGGGAAATCATTAGGCTTATTGGTTCAGCTATTCATTGCAAATCTTTGGATGACCAATATGTGTGAGATGGTAGAACCGATCTTAACCTTGGTTATGTATCTTGTTATAACTGATCACAATGCCAGACTTATGATTTGGTATGACTGGTTTCTATTAATTGGTGTAACCGATCCTAAGTAATCACCATGTGATGGTATGATCGATCTTTGTAATTGGTGTGACCGATCCTAGTAATTGGTGTGACCGATCACAAGTGTTGTGTAATCGATCATTGTAATTGGTAACTAGTCCTGGTAACTGGTGTGACCGATCACAAGCAATACCATGGGAATATAGAACCGATCCTGGTAACTGATGTAATCGATCCTGGTAACTTGTGTGACCGATCACGAGTATTTCCATATTAAGATATAACCGATCCTAGTGATTGGTATAACCGATTGAACCCATGTATGTGATTTGATATTTGATCAATCACATAGTTATCTTGGATTACAGGTCAACCAATTCTAAACTTATTTGGAAGTGTGGTATAACCGATTCCAAGAATGTAAATCCATGTAAATATGAATAAGGATTTACAGTGAAGAGATGTCAACATACTTTGAAAACGTACAATAACTATTATCATTTATTGTTCAAAGATATTCCTTAGTACTCAAGGAGATCCTTTGCCGAGATAAATTAAGAATCTTTTAATTAAGGTTTTTGGTTTTATATGTCTTAATTACCATCAATTAAATGCATATCTTTAGAGAATAAAAATTAGTAATGTGCATTTACTAATCGGAGATTTTCTATTGAGAGATTTCGGAAATATTGGACAAGCATTTATTGGAATTAGGAAAACCGAATCTTACCATTCATTGCATATCTTGAGAATATTTTCGGTTTTGGAAATTCCTTGATGTTCAAACATCCTTGGTATATAAATACCTAAGTTTGCATTTCTAGCAAACTATCCTAAGAGCCAGGCAAACTTCATTTCTTGTTGTTTCTGGTGGAGCCGTTTATTCGGAGAGGAAAGTATCCTAATTAGGTGAAATATTTTACGACTGCTCGTTTAAAGACTTATGTGGGATTGAGAAGCTCTACGAGTACCGTTGGTGGGAAACTAGATAATTACAGTGTTATTAGTTTTCGATTGATTTGATTGACTAACGGTTGTTGAAACTTTGATTGCACCTAGTTTGTTTATTCTTGAGAATTTTCTCCTCTGATATAAGATTCACTCAAACTAGATCGAAGTATCGACGGGATCTTTAAAACTGTTGTTTGATCTAAAGACATCTTGTGATAATCCATTGTTAACAGACTCCGTTCTGTGTGTGATTGATCACAAGAGATTCAAGTGGTGTTGTGCATGTAATTATTGAAGATTAAAGAAGATTTGAAGACAAAGAAGATTTCTTATTAGTTCTCATATCTTTGTGTGTGCACAAACCTTGATTGGCATGGATACAACTAGAATTAGGGGTGCATATGGACCCGTCCAAACCGCTCAAACCGACCAAAAATTCACCGAACCAACCCGAAGCTGATATGGCTAACGGCCCTGTACGATCATTGTTATATAAACCTGACCTATTTGAGGTGCTTATCCGACCGATCAAATACCCAATGGCTAGGAAAACTCTAACACCCTACATATAAATACTTTACCTAGATACTCCGCCTCCTATTTTACACCCTATTCTTTCATTTTTATTTTCTCCGACAACAGTAGCAGAGAGGCGACTCTAATCGTCTCATGTTCAACCTTCTTCCATCTACTTTATTATTTGAAATCTTAGTGTTGCTGATTTGGTTGATAATCAAATGGATTCTACAGGGAGGGGAAATTTTTTTATTGATTGATTTTCATAATTGGGGTACTGTAATTAATAGGATTTAGTTTGATTTCGATTTGTTGATTAATTTTCTTCAATTAAGGTACTACTCTCACTGGGGTTTAGTTTGATTTAGATTTTCTGATTTATTTTTCAATTAATTGAGGTATTCTTAGTAATGGGTATTAGTTTGATTTGGATTTTTTTTTGGGATTGATTTTCATTAATTGAGGTACTCCGATTAGTAGGGTTTAGTTTGATTTTGTTTGATTTCATGCGTTGATCATGTAATTGACTTACTGTTGGTGGTGAAACTCAAAGAAGAGAATTAATTATGTGTTTGATTACATGCATGTCAATGTAAATACTTAAATGGTTTGATGATTTTTCTTGTATGAATAAATGGTGATCTCTGGTTCTTTTTTTTTTTTAGTTTTTATGGGTTAAACAGTTCTTAGGTGCCTGAAATTGAACTATTGACATGTTTTGAGTAACTCAATGATAAGTTTATAAGGGAATGTCAATCTTATTGAATATATTGTATCGTTATTATAAAGTTTTGGAAGCTTTTGTTGAATTTGAAAGAGGAAGGATGAGATGAAATTCCATTGAACTGATTCTAATGATGCTAGTTATGGCCGGTAAACTGGCAACCGATTTAAACCGATCCGACCTTGAATCGGCCGGTTTACAACCGATCCGAACTAAAGTCTTACTCCTAATTGGTATTACTAAGAAAATAACCGACCTGTACGGTTGTCTGTTCGGTAGTGTTGAACAACGACCCGAACCGACCGTTGTGCACCCCTAACTAGAATCATTTTTATTCGATTGATTAGTTGTGTGAGATCGGCATCGCTTTATAGTTTCTCATTGAGATCTATACTGATTTATTGCGAATCTAAACTTAACTACTTTGGTAGTTATTGGATAGATTGATCTAACCTGGCAAAGGAGTTTATTAGATTAAACGGAAGATCCTTTGCGTACGACTTGAGATATCTTTATCTTGAAAGAATCAATAGAGTTGTTACCAAACATATTCGTTGTTCCTTTGCTATTTGGAATACGATCCAAAGGAATTATACCAGTGTGTGACCTTCGAAGTTGGAAGCGCTGGAATACTAAGGAAACTAAGTGAACTAGGGGTAGTTGCTTGGTCTCAACTATACGAAGTTGGTGTGGATTTTGTATAGCGGCTTAATTCTGGGAGTATATATTCAATTATTGACTAGGTCCCGGGGTTTTTCTGCACTTGCAGTTTTCCTCGTTAACAAAATCTTGTTGTGTGATTTACTTTCGTTTTCCGCAATTATATTTGTTTATATAATTTAAAGTAAATTGCACTTTACGTTAACTCCGATATACTTGATAGTGATCCTATAGAGTTTGGTTAAGTCCGAACCTATTATCAAGTATCACATTTTGGTAGTCGTATTGTCTCGATCTCGTATCCATTGAAAATCACACAAAGTGTGAATACCGAAGTTGTTGTATTGTCTCGACTTTGTCCATAGACGAACACACTTGGTAAGAGGACTTATAGGTTGAAACAAAAAGATTGTGGTGTATTTGGGTACCCTCGTCTTTTCAAGTTGGTATATCACATAATTAACAACTCAAGTAGATGGTTTAGTTTACAAACACATTTATCTTTTAATCGGAAAAATATGCATCATTGCAACAAAGAGAAGCCGCTGGAGCTAGCTTACAAATATGCATCATTGCATTATTTTTTTCATTTTACTACATTAACACAGGAGCCTCTTCTTATTGAGCACGTCCAATATGGAACTTTACATGTTAGCTTCACTTCAATTTGGAGTTTGGAGTCACATGTTTAAATTGAAATCTACATGCGTCCAAGGTCACTTTAGATAATTTGCATCAACACGGGCACCTTAGGTAATTCACTTGTAAAAATAAATCATACCTATCTTTCACCATCTTAGTGTTTTGTTCTCCTCTGCCTCCTCTGCTATCTTTCTGATCACATACTAAAATACAGTTTTATCTTTCTCACAACAATAAATTAAGATCTGATATGAAATTGATTGCATGGTTAATATACATATCTAATTCATTTGAGAAGGGTTTTTTTTTTTATGTTTAGCAAGAAGGATTAATGTACTGCTGAAACTAAAAGGGTTGCGATTTCTCATGTTAAAAAAACAGTTTGATTGATTTTACAGGAGGGAGAATGAAGAGATGATGATCCAGTGAATTGTATTCGAATTTGAGAAAGTTTAGGTTGCACAAGTCGGTAAAAGGTTTTAAGAGAAAGTTTTTGTTTTTACCCGAGTAAACTCCACTATTTATTCTTTCCAAATGTAGCAATGTTCAAAAGATGCGAGGTATCTCCATGACCTTACCGGCATAGCTTGTTCTCACACCTCTAAAACTCTAGTAGGCTGCTCATTATTCCAACTATTAACCTTAAAAATAATCTGTGAAAACTAAGATTCATCTTACTCTCATATAAGCAATGCAACCATTTATTAAAACCTGTGTTTTACGTATAAATTAAATGATAGATTCACAATATGAAGTTAGTTGTAAATTTAAATCAAAAATTATTACGGAGAAAAAAAATGAAAGTTAATAAACACAATTACCAATTACTAAATCGACAAAAAAAATTTTTTTAGCTGAACCATGGATATTTCGAAGAGGGACTCTTAAAAGTAAAACGTGCCAACCAGAGAAGGGTCACATACTTAAGAAACTGTTGTATATCCTTTAATTGGATTTAGAGTTCATAACCTTCTTAAAGAAACTATCTAACTGTTTTATAACATACTTAACCGCACGATAAATAAAATAAATAGAATTTGCCTAGAATTAAGATATACACTAACTCACTGCTAAATCTTGCCGGTGTCACCGTAGTACAGTGGTAAAGTCATTGGCCGATGATAGTGACCTGAATTCAAAACTCGCTGACACCAAATTATTTACCGATCAAAAAAAATCACTGCTAAATCTTCCCATTGATCTACACAATGTGAAAATGTTTGACATCTTGTCTTTAGATTTCTGATGTCCCGTATGTTGTAACATCACCAATAATTTAATAAATATGTTACCCATATCCATCAACCACAAAAAAAAAAAAAAAGACTTAACACTGGCAATTAATGTAAGCTACACTAGCATGTAACGAGAATGTAAACTTACACTTAACATTAAACGATATCATGTAATACCCAATAAAAAGAAATAATCAACATGACAAGACCAGTAATATAAAAAGGGAGAAAAGTTACCATAAACAGCAACAATTGTCCACCACCCCATCAGATACATGGACCTTCAACTGCAAATCCAAGAAACACCACCACAGCAAAAGAGACTTAGATAAAAAAAAAAAAAAAAAATTTGGAAGTCATATGATTAAAAATTGAAGAAAAGAAAAAAACTATAAGAAATTAGTCCTCAGGAAATGAAGGCTAGAAAGTAGCATAGTTTTTTCTTGGATAATTGATTCCTGAACATGTTTTCTTCTTTGTTGAAGATGTTAGCTTCTCTAAAGCATTTACTTGGTCATTCAAATGATCTCCACGACTTGTACTAAAAAACTTCAAATCAAACCCAAACCTTTCAATTCCCTAATCAAGTTTTGTTCATAGGAATTATTACCTAAGCAAGGAAATTCCTTTTCTGTTCTCTTCTTGTTTTGCTACAATGACTCTCACCTCCCTCATATCCTCTCTTCCATCTGGATAATCATTAATCATGTGTTTGATATCTTCTAAGGGTTGAGAGTCCCACACACCCACCATCGCATTTGCAGCACCATCATTGGCTAGGCAGTCTACCACTCTGTTTGCCTCTCTATACCTGTGTTAACATCTTCAAAGTCCTCTTTCAGTGTCCTTCACCAAATTATGCATACTCCATGGCACCTGAGAGTCCTTACTCCACAATTGAATCGCACAGGCAGAATTACTTTCAATCTCCAAATTATCATTCTGTCACCAGCAAAATTTCGTCTGTTGTGGCCCAAACATCAGCCACAATTATTACCAATTATCATTCTCGCTTTGCATAAGAATCTTTAAAACTTCCTTAATCATCTCGAATGATTTCATCAATCTCAGTAAAACCTATCTAATTTGAAGCTCCACTGCAATCAATGATTCTTAGACAACCCCACAAAAACCGAACGGGTAAAACAGATTCTCACAAAGAGAGGTCCCCACCCGCAGGGATTAGCAATAGCAGGAGTCCTCTCTTTGTGAGACTCGGTTTTCCCACTCAGTTTTTGTGGAGTCCATGGAGCAATTTTGAACCGCAATTTTATCTTATTTCTTATGTAAGGTTTACTAAGAATTGTATTTCCCTCTCTTGGTCGTTAACTTCACCAATATCATGTCACAAGATGTGCCTGAGTCCAGAAAAGAGATGGATTTTGCTCTTGCACTCATGAAAAAACTCCGTTTCCAGTAACGATGAATCCTATCTAACTGCCGTGATGAATCCTATCTAACTGTTGCAGTGAATCCCTGCTTTTTATAGCATTGATACAGGTTTTTGGTCTTGGCCATCAACTACTGCTATGAATTCCTGTATCCTGTGCGCAAGCAGTTTAATGGAAACTCCGTCTGAAGAAATGAAACCTCATCCTCTGCATCATTATTCTGTAGAACCTTCTGGTAATTCATCACCTTCTTGATTGACTGTATTTGATTATGGTTTAGGTTTGTAAAGTTTCGTTCTTCATATCGTTCATTTGTTTGTGAAGTGTTTGCTTTATCTTTTTGTATAGTGTTGAGTGAGTAGTTCCAGCTATCGAGGTGTATCAGCGTCATTTCGCTTTTTGGTTTTGTTTTGTTTTGTTTAGTTAATGTGAAGCAATTGTTTTGTTACCACAGTTTTCTGGAGTTTACGAGTTTGAACAATATAGTTAGGCGAGGCTACGTCCTAATAGCAAAGATCTTTAGTCATCAATGACAGATCATGAGTTCCTGATTCAGCAGAACGTTTAACAAATGAAAATTGAAATTATTTAGTATCTCAACATTTGAAGTATAATTCCTTTCTGGATGATGCCGAAGTAGTTGTATCATAATCAAAGCTCTGTAATTAGAACTTGTAGGCTGCTTTCATTTTCTTGGCTGTCATGTATATATAGCCTTGGTAGTTGGTTCTTGCTTTCTCTTGAAGGGCCTTGAGATTATTAACTAGGCAGGCCAAAGGAAAAGCTAATGCTTGTTGTAAATGTGATGGAGGTGATTAAATGTTTGGAGAATTGTGAACTTGCATTCGAATTAGAGAAATCTATGCTTTCAAGTCTACATGATTACAGAATCCTTCTTTTCGGAAGGGTATGCATATGATTCTTTTGTCCATATCTACCGAGCAGAATTGGTTAGGGATCTGACGACTAGAGGTCAGACCATCAGATATTCAAATTTTTGTCCTGTAATATATTAACGTTTCTTCTGTATGAGAATTGTTAATCACCGAATATGAGATAAAAGGCTTTGTTTCTCCTACACTTGAAAGGTTGCGAGTTCTTTCAAACCCCCTCTTTTGCTTCCTTTGAATTATTATTATTTGACTGACATGGTTTAAAAAAGCGTTTGTGGGGCGCACTTTAGGACGCTTTTTTGCGCTTCAGGTCCTAGGTGCTTCTAGAGCGCCGCTTTACGAATTGGTGTATATTAGAAAATAAAAAGCTGGCCTTTGAAACCCAGTAGGACCTGTTTCACGTTTTCTAACTAAATACCAATAAACCTAATTTATGGGGCATGATGATCATGATGACGATGACTGTCTACATGATGACATGAATGATGCAGACATTCGTGGCTAGTATATTTAGATGGCTCCTGGGTAGAATAGGCAGTATTAGTATGCCATATGCTTAGTTTAATTGTTCATTTTATTATGTCTAAATTTCGTGGTTTTCTTTTATTAGGATGACAACTTCTTATTTGTTTATATTATTATATATTTTAGAAAGCTCGCTTTCGCTTTACGCTTTTGCAGCGCTTTGCGCTTTAATATAAGAGCGCTTCGCCTCACGCTTCGTTTTTTAAAACCTTGTTTGACTCAAATCCGGATAGAATTTTCTTAGAATTTGACTAAATTAACTTCAATGATATCTCTCTTCTTGATTTTCATCCAGTAATACGGTTTGCTATGTCCTCTTATTTCCTTGTATCGGTCCTTTTTTTTTTGTTCATAATTGTATGTACTAAATGACACTGAAATTAGCTACTTCCCTTGCTTGAAACCCTAGTCTTTTTCATTTTAGGAATCGATGAACTCCTGGAACTCAGCCTCAAACAATCAGCGTTTCCTTAAGATTCTTATTTTTTATGAATCTGTATTCTAAGATAATAAGATAACAATTTTCATTGCTGTTTTCTTTTCTTTTTTCTTTTGATTGGTTCAACCCTGTAGCTTTTTATTTCAGTTTGTATGACATTATTTGAAGGTAGAAGGACTTCATTAGATCACAGAACACAGTTTTTGATTAAATGTAATTGAAGTGAATTAAAATTGCAGGAATGGAAGAAACACTAGAGCACATGATCAGCTACATGAACTTGGATATTGGGTACCCGTACTTCGATTTAGAGCCTAAAGATGGTTAAACACTAATATTCAGACTACAAATTTATATCAAAGAGAGGACTAGAAAGTTGTACGAGCCAGAGATATTGTCAATTTTCTACCGCCATGGAAAACCTAAGTTGATGCAGATGCAGGTCCTCAAGGAAAAAGCTTCAGTACATTTGGTCAAGAGATTGGGAAATCTGATTCAACTCTATCTGGAAAGGTCGTCAGAAGATGTGAATCATTTGAGCCAGTGTTGAGTTTTGAGATTGGGAAGGCTGATTCAATTTTATCTAGAAAGGTCGACAGAAGATGTGAATCATTTGAAGCAATGTTGAGTTTTTTAGACAGCGATGAGGCTGTTGCGGTAGTGGAGCTCACAGAAGACACGCTGGTAAATGTGAATTTTAAGTCTAGGCTGGTTTTTAAAGAGAACAGCGAGTAATATGAAGAATATGACACCAATGCTTTCAGAAGGTTTCGCGATAATTGAGCTTCAATCTCCGATGTCGCAGTGACGCTTCTGTTGGTGTTTTGTGAGTGTTTTATATTCTTTTTCTGGAGTCCTAAAATATGGGTGTATCTGTGAAGTCTGAAAGTGGGAGTGCACTGAAGTTTAGTAGTTTAGAAAGTTCGCCATTCTCATATCTTTTCATATCTACTCAGTTCGCGCTCTTCTATCACGAAAGTATATACGGACTTAACTGATTATTATGACTGAAGTGCACTGAATTTTAGTGGTTTAGATAGTTCGTCCATTCTCATAATACTTTTTGCGGTCTAAATTATTTCATATTTACTCACTTCGCGCTGTTCACCTACGAAGGTTTATATGGACTTCACTAGTTATTATGACTGACACAAATGTGGTATGAGATGTTTTCACTGGAAGCAAGTTATTTTGAACCCTGTGACTCTAGCAGTGCTACATCCCTCCTGAGTCGCAGTTATCTAATTTTGATCAATTAAAAAGAGCTTAAATCTCATGATTGTGGGTAAGGAAGGATGTGCCAGGGTCTTCTGCCCCCTTTTATTGCAGCATCAGGTTAGTTCCTACTAATTTTCTAGCTGTTTTCCTTCAATCTATTTTTACTTTCTTGAACTCCTCATATCTTTAGCCTTTTTCTAATTTTGGCACACCTGTTCTGCTCTTTCTTCTTTTGCTTGATTCCATATAATCTTAGTTTTATGACTTTATCGTTTGTTTGCTTTCTGTTTTTGCTCCCTCTTATAATTTTAGTGGGTGTGGGTCTTCCACCTCATGTTTGTAGCTGCTATGTGCATCATCTCACCATATAAATTTCCTTGTTCAAATTAGCATGGAGATCCTTGAACATGAATTCGTCAGGTTAAGCACCAAATGGATTTATCCTAGTAACTTGTTCCATTATGACCATCCTAATTTTACTCTCTGGAAATCTGGGTCCTTGGTTTATGAATCTGGTTTATAGTTGGTTTCTTCTTGTGATAAGTCGGTTTGTATTGCCTAGGCCTGGAGTTGTATGACTGAAGCTGAAGATCTAAATATATATCTGTGTCTCAACTGTCTGAAATTCTGAATGCGTAGCTGGTGTTTCTTTGAAGCCGTGCATAAACATATGAATCTTCTTGGGTTACCGCTTGGAGATTCTAATATTACTTTAGATGATTCTGAATATATAGGTGGTTCTGTCGTAGAGTTATGGATTTTGTTACTCAAGCTATTTCTATTGGTTCGATAAAAATTTAAGTTATAAACGTTGTCCTTACTCTTGGTGTAGTAGGAGATATATTAGTAATCAACTCATACATGAAATGTTATTGATTTATGCAAATTTTAGCTCTACTTGAGTTATACATCTATCTGTAGTTTATTCTGATCGTTTTCGTTATGTTACCTCTTCTCTTATATCTTTTGTCTCTTAGATTTATCCTTGTTAGGACTTGGACACTAGGTTCATTCCTTGTTTATGGAGCTTGGCAACTGAGTGGTCATGTCTCTCCTAGTTTTAAGTCGGTCCAAAACCTCAATTACCTTACAAAAAAATTGAAGAGCTGGAACTCCCTCTGTTTTTGTAACATTCAAAGTAGGAATGGGATGGGATTGTGTGAGCCGAAATTGGTAAATCCAGGATGAAAGTTTTAAATGGGTGTTATATTAAGAAGTTAAGAACTAGAATTAACAGTAGTAGAACTATTGATCTGTAGCGGCAGAAAATTCAGGAAGCAACAATATTCATCCAAAGGAGATGATTAGTGTTTTTTAAAACTATAGTAGCAGCAATGGCGGATTCAGCTGAGGCCATGGGAGGGCATTTGCTTCCCCCCAGATATTAGCTGCCCAAAGGAGAAATCGTGATAGTGTTTTTTAGGAGTTTTGTTGCACTATCCTGACTATCTAGGCCCCTGAGTGTAGGTTTACATCTAGTCTAAGTTGGGGCTAAACAAAATTGTTCTGGATATTAATTTTGCCACTGATAAAGGCAGTGGAAATTAGTGACAGTCATTTATGTTTACGCTTCTTACGAACTTATGGCTGTGCTATTTTGTTATTAAGTTACATTTTATTTTTTATATGAAGCTTCTTACATAATTCTTCCTGGTTTTGGTTTTTGTTGATTTCCAGCCCAAATGGATTGCAGTGTAAAGCAAGTTTCAAATCGTCGATTTGAAAAAATTCATCGTCGATTAATCAATTTTATAAAACAATGCGTTCTAAGTGATAGACGCATTTATGTGTCTATTTTCATCTCTTTTGTGTATACTGTTAGTACCCATTTCTGTACTAATTTTGGTATTTTATCCCTTTGTAGGTGTTTATGGAGAAATAGGCTTTTGCGGCAAAATTGGCTCGAAAAGTTGTTAAAGGCTCCTGGGAGGACATTTGCTATTCGGACTCTCACTTTGGATAAGGGGTAACCCATTTTCAGGCAGCTGCTAAGTACAGACCGGGTCTGGATAGGGGGGGTCACAATTCTTCATGTTTTCAAAAACAGAAAAATGGCGGGAAAATTTTCAGAAAACAGACGATTTTGTGGATGGATTGTTGATCGAATTTTAGGGAGATTAAAGGGCTGAATTTGATTGGGTTCGTTCCTCTGGACTTAACAGGCGAGGTAAGGGTGTTGGAATGGATCCAAAGTGGCTAGAACTCGAATTGGAAGTGAAAAAAGGTTAAAAATATCACGGTTTATTTTGGGCAAGTTTCTTGGTTTATTTTTGGAAACTTACGTGAAGAAGAGGAAGGAAACTCTTCTTAGAGATTTGTTTCTATCACGGGAGGAGTTTGGACAGCTGAGAACACGTGAAACAGAAGAAAAAAAAGAAATATCGAAACTTGCTGTGGAGGAAAAAACCAAAGTTATTCTCGAATTTTCTTTGCTCTACTATGTATAAAAGGGTTGGTTCGAGTCCTAGGAAGATAACCAAGACCTTAGGGGAAAGTTTAGAGCCTTAGAGAAGCCACAAAAATTATTAGAAGAGGATCGGGTTCTGCTGCTGCTGCTGTTGCCGGAGAAGACGAAGAACACAGAACAGCGGAAAAAGTAAGTTGCAGAGGCAGACTTATTTTCAGTGACAACGAGTTACGGTCGCATCATCCTGCAGTCACCGAAGCTCTTCAGCAACGATTCCGTCCGCTGTATTAGACTTTCAGCGACTACAGTATACCCTTTTCTCCCTTGTAATCAATTTTTGAGCCATAAACATGTATTTTGAGAACACGATTAATATGAGGAGCTAAACCCCTTAGCCGAGGCGACGGAGGAAGCCATTGTTCCATGAAAAGTGGTATAGTTCTATTTTAATTATTT
>JAJJMB010012717.1:2378137-2452948 GCA_023531105.1 Papaver atlanticum | reverse complement strand
ATCCTTCACAAGCCCGAGTTGAACGAACTTTACTCACCACTTTCACTACAACTAAAAAATTCACATCACTAAGCAGACACCAAGAATTCCCGGATTGAGTCCGGGTCTGGCTAGCATAGCGAATCTCCCAAATCAATTTGAAGTTGATAAACAACTTCAACCAAAGTTGGGAGACGAATTGAAGCATCCAACATCAACCAAGGAGTCTGATTCCATCAAAATGAAAATCCGCAGGTAATGTCCTTCATACCCATTCCTTTGAATCGTTTTTTGTTGAAGAAATCATCAAAAACCATTGAAAATGGTAGTTACAGTATAGATTTCGGCTAGGAGAAATTTTGAAAACCCTAGAATTTGGTAACCGAACTTTGAATATGAAGAACAGTTCGGCGAATTAGTAATTTTAAGGTAACCGAACTATGAAGTTCGGTAAGCTCGCAAAAAAAAATACGTAACCGAACTCCTTCTTTATATAAAATTTTTGAGTTCGGTTACCTCGATAAATTTATATAGGTAACCGAACTTTCAATATGAAGAACAGTTTGGCCAATTAGTAATTTTAAGGTAACCGAACTATGAAGTTCGGTAAGCTCGCTTAAAAATAACGTAACCGAACTCCTTTATATGAAAAATATGAGTTCGGTTACCTCGATAAATTTATATAGGTAACCGAACTTTGATAAAATATAGTTCGGTTACCTCGCACTTTCTATGTGGTAACCGAACTTTGATCTGTCACATACAAACTTGTAGTTCGGTTACCTCGCAACTTATACCAGATAACCGAACTTTAGTCTGTTAACATTTTGTGTTTGATGTAATCCCATGTTCATCTTTATTTGATAAGACAATATTCTTTTTAGCTAATAATGTGGTTTTCATTCGTTAGGAACTAAGGGAAAAAATCTAATCCCCACGTAGCCGAAGATTTGAGAACTCCAACCCCTCGCGGTAGGATACACCTGGATTTCCGAAACCGTGGTACTAAAAATGCAAAACATGGAGGGGGATCATTACAGGAAGTCAATCAAGAGGTGATGGAGAATACAATTGATAATGTTATTGAAGAAGAGAATGATGATGAAGAAGATCAAGGAAATGAAGACCAAGGAAATGAAGAGGTTGAACAACAAAGAGAACACGTTGAAAATGTAGAAGATGAAGAACAAGGACAGGGAAAAGAAGGAGAAGGACAAGAGGAAGAGAAGGATGAGGAATGAGAGGAAGAAGAGGAGGAAGGGGAGGGAGAGGATGAAGAGGAAGAAGAGGATGAACTGGAGGAAGAGGAAGAAGAGAAAGAAATAGTTCCTGTTAAAGAGAAAAAGAAGCGGAAGCCGCCTTGTGATAGATACTCACACATTCCCCCTGATAATTTGTGTTTGCCACCAGTGAACCCAACTTATGGTACTCCAAATGATGGAGGGGCCACATTGTTTGGATACAAACACTCATGGGCTACGAAGATCTATGCGACAAAGGTATTCTTTAAGTTCATTTTTACCTAACAAAACGTTTTTTTTTGGGACATGTTTCGTCAATTATTAATAGTGTTATGTTTTTTTCGTAGGATCCTTATGATGCAGTACGTCTTATTCAGCGTCAAAAGGCGTCCAAATGGGATCTATCTTTGGAGTGTGACGATTTTCAAGCAAAGGTGAAACAGTGTGTGTTATGGAGAGCTATAGAGGATGCACATGCGGATTTTGACGTTGTTGCCGTATCCGCATTTCTCGAGAGGTACTATCCCGAGACATATACAATTCATCTTCCATTTGGCGATATGGGAATTACTTCCGACGATTGCTCGAGAATAACCGGCTTACCAGTGGAAGGTAAATGTCTTCGAGAAGGCTACAACCCCTCGATGCATTATGAATCTCTTGAAGAATTGGCTCTAAAATGTCTAGGATGGGATGCAAGAAAGGCTCAATGTGAGTTTATACGTTCTGTGAGGTCCCCTAAACGTGGCGATGAGTATAATCCAAGAGAAACAAATGGAGCCTTTAAGAAGAGGTTGAAGAAATTCAAGTTGGTAAAGTTGAAGGAAGCATTTGGAGGGACAAGAAAGAAGGTGGAAAAAGGAAAGTGGGTGATGGAACAGGAGACCCTTAGGCATCATGTCACCGCTTATTGGTTATATCAGCTAGGAACCGTCATTTTCCCAGACACTTCTAGAAATAGGGTGGATGCACATTATCTACAGCTTTTGAAGAATCTCGATGAGATTAACAAATACTCTTGGGCCACTGGGGTGCTTGCTTTTGTTCTAGGAGAGATGAGCAAAGGGTCGAGGATTAAGACAAATCAAATTGGAGGTTACTTAACTCTTATTCAGGTGACCTTTTACATTGTTAGTTAGCAAATTATTCGCCTAAATTTTATGATTCCAAATAAATTTTCATGTATATGGATTAATATTTTCGTATTTTCGCATAGGTTTGGATTTATGACCACTTCCCTTCATTGGGATTGGCTAGGGAAAAGACAGCTTATCCCTATGACTAACCTACAGCGGGAAAATGGTTGTTTTTGGAAGCACAAAAGAAGTCTAAAGAAGAGCAGTTGACTTCGTTGAGGGAGAAATTGGATAAACTTACGGTGAACGATGTGGTATTTCACCCATACGCCGTACCCGATGATGTCTCTGTAGATGAAGAAGATCTGAAATGTTTCTCTACCGTCACGGCTTACTATGGACCAATTTGGTATCCTAATGGATACGCAATATATAATCCAAGGAGAATACTAAGACAAATTTGTTGTGTCCAAATGGATCCCGACGTGGAGAATGAAAATTTCAATTTGGTGGTTCAAGGAACAAAGAACACCGAGAAATATTTTGTTCCAAAACATGAACCAACCCCTACTGTAGGACATTGGAATGCACTTCGTAACTACTACTTACCTTTAGGTGATTGTATACCTTGTGGTGGAGATGTAAATGCATGTGATGAAGATTATACGGTGTTTTATCAAGAAATTAGTCATCCTTTTGTGATAAATAGAGAACAACAAGCTAAGACTGATAAGGCGAAGGGGAAGGCAAAGGAGAGGGAGGCTAAGAGAGCTCAGAAGGAGATGCCTATTTGTGGAGAAGAAGCAAAAATGTTATGGGATAATGTGGTAAGAAAATGTCTTCTCTTATACTTCCTTGTTGTTTGAAAGTATTGAAAATATATTTACTTATGCTTAAAATTGGAATCAGGTGAAGAAGGGTACGAAATTATTGAAGAAATTGATGGCTAAAATCCGCAGTGGAGAGCCGATGTCGACTAAGGAACAAACCTACTACTACGGCGAGTGGGAGGGTCTTATAACTAAAAGAATGATGGAGCCAAGTAGGTCTAAGCAATTGAAGAGTGGTCGACAACAAGGAGAATGTTCAAGTCGCGCCATGGAGGAAACCGGACGAGTAGATGAAACCCCAAGTGATGAGGAAGTTCAACCTAAAACTCGTGGTAAACAAGGAAGTGGTAAAAGGGTTCGTCGTGGTGGTCGTTAGTGATTTAGTATGGTTTTAGTTTCAAAAAACTTCTTAGTTATGGATTTCGTATGGTTTAATTTCGTATGTTTGTGTGTTTTAAACAATTAGTTAAGGATTTCGTAGTTTGGTATGTATAACAACGTTTATATTTGTTTTAGAACCTTGTTTTTGTTTTTAATTTAAATTGGGTTTGTGTTTTCAATTTTATATGGAAGAAATTTTGAATACAGGATTTTTTTCGGCAACCTGAAATTTAAACACAGGTTAGTTCGGTAACCTGTAACTAATTAATGGTCACTGAACTGAATTTTCGGCGAACAGCTAAATACTACAAGGTTGCCGAAGACAGAGTTCGGTTACCTCGCAACATTTAAACTGGTTGCCGAAATCTCCCCTGAGGCTTCAGGTAAAAAATTCGGTTCTCTAAATTTCTAGCTTGTAACCGAACTTTCTAGTTCGGTTAGGAAAGTATAATATAAATGGTAGCCGAAACTTTCTCTGAAGACTCATATAAAACATGAGTTCGGCAAACTGTATTTTTTCACCAGGTAACCGAACTTTAATTCGGTTACCTGCACAAAAATACAGGTTGCCGAACTATTATCTGTCAACTCAATAGAATACTAGCATTAACTCGATAATGAATACCACACTTCAAAAAACATAGTATTACATTGATAAGTATACTTAGTTCCATTGCATGTTTCATTTAATCATCATCAAGTGAAATTCGACCTTCATGTACAATTTCGTCAGATTTCGACAAAGCTTTCCACATCTCCATGTTATGCTCATACATAATACACCAACCCAACATTATATTGTAGTTAAAGGCAGGCCAAAACGAGTTTCCGGATATTGGAGGCGTGGACAATCGGGTTTTAAACGAAGGCCTATAAAGTGGTTGTTGTTAGTCAATGCCATCACACATCTCCTTCGTTTGAGTTGCTCGACACGTATGGTTGTTTTCGGGGTGAAGGTGAAACTAGCATACTTTGAGAAATAATGAACCACACAATTAAAAGCCTCGGCAATTAAGTGTCCACATATCGGTATGCTCATCCAATAATCCCTTGTGATCGGATAGCCCCCATGAAGACGACGTTGATACTTAACAAATTGCTCATTGAGACTACCCACCCCATCGCACAACATTTTCTTGTAAAATCCCGGATTCTCCTTTAGTTTGGACAACAACCTTTGCCTTATATGAGTGATTTCACACCCATTATTTAGCTTTGCACCTTCGATGAAAGGCCCAAGTTGCTGATTGACAACATGAAAATCACAATTACCATCCGGAGGAACGTCGTCGGTGGATATAACGTATTCTCTAATGTATAGAGGTAGATCATTCAAATAGTCTTTATTTAGAGCATCAAGCTTCACGTCTAGGGAAGATGGTTGAATAGGGCAAATTGGAGACTTAAGCTTCACGTCGCCGGAAGATAGTTGGCTTGGTTGAGATGGACACATCGTACCTTTTTTCTTCAAATCTCGCTCACTTGTTTCGCCTTTCTCCTCAATACTCCTAACCCTTTTCTTGGTTTGCTCCAAGTACATTTCCGCGGTATACTCATGGGCCGAAGGATATCTAGTAAATGGGGTTTGCTCACTTTTCTTCTTACGTAACACCTTTGCATATTCTCTTAGTTGTTTTTTAGTTTCTTTTTTGCTTGGCCTACCTTTGCGTTTTCCTTTTGACGGTTCATAAACATTCTCCGAAGTTTGTGGATATATGATTTTCCTCATGTCATCCCAAAATATTTGTTTTTGGAGCTTGTTCATGCCACGATACATCTCTAGTACGGTTCTACCCATGTCGTTATCACCAAACTCCTCTCCGGCTTCTTCTCCCTTTGGAGGAGGGATGAAACTTAGATGCTTCCAATATGGATCAATGTCGCTTAAAGGGATTATGCCATGCTCGTAGTTGATTATTATATGGCGACAAGGGAGTCCCATAGACTTCTTCATGTTACATACACACACCTCATCCCTCTTGGTTTCCCACTTATCAATCAACTCGACTTCTATGATCAACAACTTCATACATTGCCGAGATACGTTGTAATGGATTCCCTTGAAAAATGGGTGGTCGGCATATTTTCCGGTCATTTTGAATATACGGCTTTTTTGGAATTTCTCTTTAATTCTATCAATGTCGCGCTTGAAGTAATTTTCCATAGCATTCCACACGGTTTCGAAATTATCAACACATCCAAAGAGATTCTTCTTCAACCGATGGTGAGCCGACTCTACTAAACTTGTCGCTTGATTTCCCAAGTGTTTATATTGGTTGGTATAGGCATTAACGAACCTATCTTTGTGTGGTTCCAACCATTGGCGAAGAACATACGATACAACACCGGGAGTATCGGGAGTATCCCAATGGGCGATAAACTCCGCAAGATTTAGATGATACTCTTCCTCGGTAAGAGACCAACACAATGATTCCCATTCACTGTTGAAAGCAACCCATTTGGCGTAATTTAGAGCGTATTGTTTTTCAACTTCCTCTTTTGCATCCGCTCGTTCATGTTCCGGTAGCATATTAATCTCTTCATATCATTTTTTCTTGGGTGGACAAATTATTGGCTTGAACCTATTTATCAAATTACACCATATATGGAATGTACAAAGCATATTGTGTGCTAATGGAAACACTACCTCTATTGAATTCATCAATGCGACTTCATTGTCGGTCACTATAACCCCGGGAATATCATCACCTCGGAAGATTGCCTTAACTTGTTGTAGTGCCCAAATGTAACTAGGTTCTTGCTCGTCACTTAAAAAACAAAACGCCACGGTAAACGGTGACTGCGTCGAAGTACGCCCAACAATATTCAACAATGGCATCTCGTACTTGTTCGTCTTATAAGTACAATCCATTATGAGAACTTCATGAAAGCATTGAGCCAATTGAACACTCGTTGGATGCGCAATGAAGAGTTGTGTTATCTCTCCGTCCGAATCCACATCCTTTTGAACCGCGTAGTCTTTCTCTTTGGCCAAAAAAAACAATTGTTGCATCACTTGTCTATCTCTCCATTCCTTCTTTCTAATTGTCACTATTGCATTATAAATGGTGGACAAAGATGAGTGGTTATCCTTGTTATCCTCCTTTAGTATTTGGAGCATTTTAATCGGTGAAAGATCCATTTTCCTCATTTTAGTTACCTTGTCCATCTCTTCAGGAGTTAGCTTGGCCGCCATGAAATGTCCTTCAAGATGCTCCGAACGAGGGTGGTTATGACAACCTTCCATAACCTTGTAGAGAACCCATCCACCCAATTCTTTGTTGTAATTAAATGCAAGCTTGAATGGGCATTTAATCTTCTTTGAGAAAGTTTTGTTCTTCCTATTTGTCTTTCCTTTATAAACATAACCCTTCCTCTTGTGGCTTTTATCGGGATCACCGCTTCTCTCACAAACCATTTCAAAGCGGGTTTTGCTCTCTCTCCCATTCAATACTAATACGCACATGTCTTTTAGTGCATGTTGTCTAGCCCAACTCTTTGTCTCTAAAGGACTTTTGAATACCAAGTCATTCATGTAGTGATGTGACGTGTCATCGTACAAAATATCAAAAGGGGTAGGTTGATTTTCCATTGGTTCTATTGGATCAGATGCAACCTACGATTAATAGCACAACGTCAATACCAACTAAAAATAAGAAATACTTATATTTTCGGCAATGTAAACATAATATGCGATCCTTCCGAACAAAAGGTTCGGTTATGATAAAAAAATTGCGATCTTGCCGAACTTGTTCTTTGGATATTTCAAAACTATAGTTCGGCAACATAATTAATACAATCGACTAAACCGAACTATAGAGTTCGGTTATCTATTCAATGAAGGTGATTTGCGAGATTGCCGAACATAAAGTTCGGTAACAAAAGGAATAAACTCGACTCAACCGAACCATTAACTGTATACTCTATGAAATTAGTTCGGCAACGTTTTCTGGAAAAAGATAACCGAACTCTCAAAAACCTCCATTAAAACAGAGTTCGGTTACCTGCGTATGCTGAAATGAGTAACCGAACTGCACATACAGGAGAGTTCGGCTACCTTTTTGGCAGAATTGCTAACCGAACTACTATCACCTAGCCGAAATTTCTTCCTGAAATTTTCGATTTGGCCTATTTTTTGCACAATTCAAGCTACATTAACTAAATTTGAGACATACCTGAGTAACCATAACTTCATATTCTGGTTGTGGCTGATAAAATTCATCATTTGGGTCGTTAGCTTGAGTTTGGGGAAAAAAACATTCATCATCTAAGAAATAACTCATACCCGGATCGTTAGAAGTATTGACAAATAGTTTAGGAGATGAAGGAGGTTCTGATTCTGAGGAGGAGGTATCATCACATGAATCACTCATATCATATTTACTAAACTCAAAATAAATTTTTTTGGGTTCTTCCCTATTTTTCTTCATCTTTTCTTCTTGTTCTTCTCCTTCTTCTTCATCTCATTCTAACAAAACTATCCTATTAATAACTCACTAATCACTAACTAATCACTAATTAATCATTACACTAACACTAACTAATCTAACTAATTTAATTACCAAGGGTAAATTTGGTATTAAAAAAAATATTAGATAAGGGGTGACCCAAAATTACTTCTAATATCCACCCCCAAATTGGAAGAGTAGTCCCCCAATGTTTTGGGGTAGTCCCCAAAACATCGTTCCAATTTAGCTTCCAGAAGTCTGAAGCCAAGTTCTTTAAGTGAAGCCACTTCGGGTCCAGTTGAGCAATACCTTTGTGTTGTTGACCTCAAATGCCCACTGTGTTTTAAGAACCTAGAAGACTATGAAAAAACAAATGAATATTAATGTCAAAGTCTAAAATATTAATGACTTTGACTTTATGATGTCAAAGTCTAAAATAAGAGTAAATTAAGACACGATAAATATTAATGTCTTCCCAAGATTGCAAGCAAAGATGTGCTTGAATTGATGATGGGATGATAATAAAAGATGTCAATGTTTCTAATGCTAGTTGTGCCATAAGATGTTTCAGTTAACCGCGTCAAACTAAAATTGTCTACATGCTCTCTACATTTAGAAATTCTGAAGTAAATGCAAATGAGCAAACATTTTTTGGTGATACTTGTAATAAGCAGGATCAACTGTCAGAAAAAGAACTTGTTTGCATACACAGTCTTGAATAACCAATAAAGCTTACATTTGCGTAGGTGTTTGAATCAAATCTGGCTCTTACAATTTCCAATCGAGGTACATTCCAACCTCGATAAACAAATGTTTGATAAATGAATACCCTCGCCAAATGAATAAAAATTTTTTTGATCCCGATTTCGGCCAAGGTGATAAATGAATAACCTCGCTTAATGCATTGATGAATAAAAAAAAATTAGTCCTTAAAGGCCCTATGGAAATATAAACGAAAGTCACTAAATTATATATAAAAAAACATATATATAAGAGTAAACCAAAATACATAATAAGTAAATTTTACATAAAAATATATGTAGAAATAAACTCAATTTTTTTTTTATCTTGATTGTATTTTTCTTCCACCGAAACCAAAATGCATCGCATCCTTAATTTTATGCAATGTTTGTACAATTTCTGGATTATTTTGTTCGTGTTGTACCAAGTAATTTTTTAAAGTGACTATTGCTCGAAAGGCATCTTTAAGATTACACATTTGGTACGACACTACTATCATCTGGTTTAGGATCATTCTCATGATTCATTACTGACTCAATATTTTCCGTCTGCTGGAGATTCCATAACTGCATCATTCTCGTTAGGATAGTTTAAAAGACGTTCGATGTCCATCACATTTCTATATCGTAAATTATAAATGAAACATTACAAGTATTGCGAAGACTTGAAGAAGTGAGGAGATACAACGACAACATCATCCTTCCACTTGAGGTTAGTGATATTTGACTTGAACTGTTTCATTCCCTAACGTATCTTTCAAGTCGTGCATATTGAAAACATAATTGCGAAGCATGAATGATTACACTCTAGTTAGACATAGTATTAAGGAATACAATATGAGGTTTATTGCTTAACCATTAAACTTTGTATATAAGACAGCGACATAATCGTTTGAATGCTATTGTGATTATGTATGGGGTATAAGGTGAAGATTTCATCCTAGGAAACAATGTTTTACATTTTTTTAAAGGAAGTAAATTCATGAACTTGTTTTGTGAATCGAAAGGGAAATCACTAGGCATTATTGGTATTGTTATTCATTGCATATTTGAACTACCAATATGTGTGATTAGTATAACCGATCTTAAGTAACCACTTGAGATGGTATGATCGATTTAGTGTTATTGGTATGACCGACTCTGGGTAAAGGGGAACCGATCCTAGTAAGAGGTGCAACCTATCATAAAAGGGGAATCGATCTTTGTATGAGGTGCAGCAAGTTTTTAGTAGAAAGGGGAACCGATCCTATGGACATGTGCAACACGTTTTTAGGCAAAGGGGAACCGATCCTATGGACATGTGCAACAAGTACAAGTTAGATACCATATATATGTGGGAACCGATCCTAGTACCTAGTCAACCGAATTTTTGGAAAGCTAGTGTGACTAAATCCAGTACCCAGATGGAGGTAGAACCGAAACTTTTTTTGGTAGAATCGTGAAACCCATGTTTGGTGATTGAGTGTTCTTGATCAATCACGTAGTTCTTGAAAGTCAGATGAACCAATTCTAAACTTGTTTCGAAGTGTGGCAAATCGGTTTCAAGATTGTAAGTATGAAAGAGGACTTACAAAGTAAAGATGTCGACAAACTTTGAACATGTGCAGTAACGCTTATCTTTTATTGTTCAAAGATATTCCTTAATAGCTGGAAAAATCCCGGATCGAAAAATAAGTTGAGAATCTTTTAATTAAGGTTTTTAATTTTATTTTTGGAAAATAAAAATTAGTAATGTGCATTTACTAGTTGGAGATTTTCTAAGAGATTTTCGGTCAATGTTTGGACAAAGCATTTCCAGGAATTGTGGAAACCAAATTTGGAATATATTGCATATCTTGAGAATATTTTCGGTTTTGGAAATTCCTTGGTGTCCAAACTTCCTTGTCTATAAATATCGAAGTTTGCATTCCAAGCAAACTAATCCTCAGAGCCAGCAAAACTACCTCAGTTGTGTTGTAACTGGTGGAGACGCCTATTCGGAGAGGAAAGTAACCTAATTAGGCGAAATCTCTTACGGCCGCTCAGTTTAAAGACTTCTTTGGGATTGAGAAGCTCTATTAGTACCGGTTGTGGGAAACTAGATAATTGCGGTTTATCTTTTGTTTTCGATTGATTTGATTGACTAACGATGGTTGAACTTTGATTGCACCTAGTTTGTTTATGCTTGAGAATCTTCTTTTCTGATATAAGATTCACTCAAACTAGATCGAAGTTTCGACGGGGATCTTTAGACTGTTTGTAGATCTAAAGACGTCATGTGATAATCCATTGTTAACAGACTCCGTTCAGTGCGTGATTGATCACAAGAGATTCAAGTTGATTGTGTGCAGGTGTTTATTGTAGATCTAAGAAGATTTGAAGACAAAGAAGACTTTGAAGATTTCTGATTTGGGTTCATAATCTTTGGTGTGCACAATACTTGTTTCGGTTAAAGAGGATCCAACTATAATCGGTTTATCCTTGTGGTAGATTGGATTGATTAGTTGTGTAGATCGACATCAATACAATTCTTTGTGATTAAAAGTATTGATTGCGAAATCTTAACAATTACTTTGGTAGTTATTGATAAGATAGATCTAAGAACCTGACAAAGAAGTGTATTGAGATAAACAGAAGAGCCTTTTGTCGAACTCACATCACTTGGTTGAAAAGAGTTGATACCAAACAGATTTGTTGTTCTTTTACTGTTTGGAATACGAACCAAAGGAATTGTTCCAAGTACGTGACTTATTACAGGTCGGAGGCGTGGGAATACAGACAGAACTAGGTGAACTATAGGTTTAGTTGTTTGGTCTCAACTATACGAAGTTGGTTTGATTTCGTATAACGGCTTAATCCTGAGAGTATTCAATTCTGGACAAGGTCCCGGGGTTTTTCTGCATTTGCAGTTTTCCTCGTTCACAAAATCTTACTGTGTCATTTACTTTTATTTTCCGCAATTATAATTGTTGTTATTATAATTTAAAGTAAATTACACAAACGTTAATTCCTATTTACTTGATATTAATCCTATTGTGTTTGGTTAAGTCCAAACCTTTTATCAAGTAAACATACTTCGTTGTTGTATTGTCTCGATTTCGTATCCATATACGATCACACGAAGTGTGAACCAATTTGTTGTATTGTCTCGACTCAGTCCATAGACAATCACTTTCGGAGAAAGGATTTATATGTGGAAAAGTTTTAGATTGAGATATATTTGGATACCCTCGTCTTTTTAATTGTGAAAATTATAAATTTCATGATATGGTGAAGACAACCATTATCACGACCTTTGATAATAACAATTATCACAAGTTGTGATAACTACAACTATCGGTGGCTACAAAAAAATGTGTAGAACAATCCTGACCGTAACATTCACTGTCCCAAAAGAAAAGTTACAAAAACAATTTTAATTCTTTAGCCATCATGTTACGACGAACCGATACAATCAAAGAAAGAAAATTCACGTTGAACAAATTTAATCAATGTTGTTAAACAATCATGCCTTACAGATAAACCAAGCTTCAGCCTAACATAAAATTCCAGCAAAGAACAATCCCTAAGATTACACAATAAATTCAAACCAATCGAGTTAAATGAAAAATATAAAACGAGATCTAAAACATAAAATTCCATCACCAAATCAATATCAAATTTAACTCAGTAGTTCAATGAATTGTAACCAATTTATATTTTAAAAAACAAAAATTGTCACTAACCTGTTTGAGACAAAACTGAGAATTAGGTAGAGAGTGAAAAGACAAAGTACCGGGGGAGAAACAAAGGAACCCAAATCCATTTATACGTACAGACTATGTGATCCAAATCCACTTAGAGTGCGTTTGGCACCGGTGGAGTTGAAGGGCGGAGTTTGGAGGAGGGAGTTCAAAATACCATCGTTTGGCATAATTTTTCTAGGGTGGAATTAATTTTCTTGTCAACTCATTTTCCTTCCATCTGCGGAAAAGAAGTCGACACCCCACCCATGCGAGTTCCAACTCCTTCCTTTTTTTTTCCGTCCTTCACTTTTTCTTCCCCACATTTTTCCCATCTTCCTGAAAGTTCATCCGTAGAGATAAAATCTCCCAAGCTTAATCTGGCTAAATCTCATTATTTTCCCATGTTTTAATCATTGATTATTGTTAAATTCCTGTTGTTTTTCCTCTCATATCTCATATACTTTTGTTGATCATCTCTTTGATTGATTGTCAAACCCTAGATTTTTGTTTAGACCAAATAAGTTATGATTCGTAAATCTAATCTAGGGAAAAGAAGATTTCATGATCAAAATGGTGTTTCTATTCTTCTTTTTTCATCACTATATTGAACCCTAATCTACTTTTTACCCCTTTAATTTCCTGATTTTCATATGAACTAATAAGACAGATTTAATTTAGAAAACCAAATTTGCTTATCAGAAAAGATTGGCACAAATAGGTTCTCTATTTCAAATGATTCACACAATCAGAAAGAACTTTCATTCTTCTTTATCTCTTTCAGTCGTCTTATCCCTGTGATGAAATCATACTTTCACTAAGAACTACATCTTCCTCATTCTCCGCCTTTAAACTTGCTGCCAAACAACAGATATTGGACCAGAGGGAGTTGAATTTCTAGGCAGTTGAATTTCTAGGTTGTTTGAACTACCTAGAAATTGGACTCCACTGGTGCCAAACGTACCCTTACTGTATTTAGATTCTATGAATCTATAGAAATTCAGAGAGACTCCATGGGGGCGAGGTGTCTTCTTTAAAATAGTAGTAGTATGAGTATTCAATTCGATGATACCAACTGTTAAGAAAGAGAAAAGGTGAAACTGCCGCCCACAAATGACGCTTGATCGATTATCATTGGATTTTTATTTTATTTTTTATTTTTTATAATGGAAAAAGGTCAGTTTAGTCATGTTAAAAATATAAAAATAAAAAATAAAACTAAAACTACTAATCATAACCGTAGATCTTATGTTTTTGGCTACAGATATATACCATCTTAATAATGGGTTTATAAAAGAGAGAAGATCCAAACTTAGGTTCCTCAGAAATTTCCACGTTTATTAAATATATGGATGGAACCTGGTCAGTTTGTTAATTTTCCCAAAATTATTCCAAATAATAATATAAAATTATATATGGTGGAGTGCAAGTGAGTGGAGGAACAAAATATCTATTACTATTATAAAAGGAAGACTCCTTAGGCACTGTTCATGAACAGTGTTTTGAAGCTGTAAATTTTGGATTTCCAAAATTGCCCCTTTTTCATGGCCACACAAATTATGTGTTATAAATAAAAATGAAGATATATTGGTAATTATAATTTAAACTTAACCATACAGACAGTGGTTATATATCCCACGATTTGGTAGGCCTGACGTGGCTTTAAAACTTTTGTGGCAAAGGTGTGTGGTAGGAAACAATTCTCCGCATTTATTTTCTTTCACAAATCATTTTTTCTTAAGCATTTTTTCCTTTTTCTTCTAGGTATTATTCTCTTTGGCATTTCTTTTAATAGTGATCGGAATGTTAGGGAAAAAAAAAGGAGAAATGTAAGTAATAGTCCCTCTACAAATAGCCGATTTGTAAAAAGTCATGGTGCTTAGGAGTGAGCATATTGCCCGTAATCCGCCGATTTAACCGGGACCAACCGCATTTTTACGGATAGATGCCCGAACCGTTCGCTAATGGATTGGATGCAGATGAGATTTTTGGAATCTAATGGATTACGGATCGGGTCCGGATGCAACCTTGAAAATCCATTGGGCATCCATAACCGTTAGATTAAGGATATTTATATAGTGTTTAATAACAAATATATAGATAGTTTAGGAATTCTTACGGCGTTCGCTTGGAGTGTTATTCATGGCACTTATATATATATATATATATAATGTGTAGGTTCCATAAGGAATCGTCTATGTTGGTTTTATTTTTCATTATAAATTTTAATTAAAACAAATCCATTGGATTATCCGCACCCAATCCGTTCATCCGTGCATCCATTGGATGTTGGATTGGATGCGAATGCCAAATTGGAAATCCGTAATTAATTGGATTGGATGCGGATGAGGTAAAAAGCAGTCCATACCGGCCCATGCTCACCCCTAATGGTGCTCCAAATAATATTCATGTCTGATTTAAGATGTGTGCAATGACACCGTCCGAAGAAACCCATTCTTCAACGTCGTCTGGAGCCAATGTGATTGTAGTTAGCGTCCTAGTATGATCATGCTTACAACTGCATCCAGACGTGCATGAATTCTGTTATCGCGTCTAGCTAAACTTGGCGATTGCCTAATTCAGCTATCACATTTAGTTTAGGCTTAGTCCTATGGTGTGCTAATCTAGCATCTAGATTAGCGGTCCACGTCAGCCTGAATAACCTCCTAAGTCCTATGGTGGTGATAACCTAGCATGCTCATCGCTAAATAAAACAGTGATGAGCGCTGAACAATTGAGCGAAAAATCTGAGCACCGGATGGAACATCGCTTGACCAGTCAACTGGTTGACTACGCTGAACCATTCAGCGCCACGGACTTCCCGATATCAGCTGCAGCATCGACTTATTTTCCATTTCTTCATCTTCTCCTATTTTCTTTCTCATTTCTTTCTCCACTGCATGATTCGATCTCATGCGATTTTTTCATCATTTTTTCGATTCACTCTGTGGGTTTGTTTAGCAACAAATTTGTGATCTTTTAAGGGTGGTTTGGTGCGATTCCGTCCACGATATCAATTGGGGTAAGAAATTTAAGTTTTAGGTTTAAGTTTTATGATTTTTTATTATCATTATATTTTGATGAAATTGATGATTGATATTAGTTATTTAGATGATTTAGATGATATGTCTTAGTCTTGTATGATTTAATTTGATTATTTGTGATGAATTTTTTTTGAATGATTTAATCTGATTATTTGTGATGAAAAAAATATGAAATTTTGATTAGTTGTGATGAAAATGAATGATAATTTGTATGATTAGTTTGTAGGTAAATTTGTATGAAATTTAGTGATTGATATTTTTTTCATGTTTGTTATTGAATGTAGTATGAGTATGGATGAATTGCTAGATCGTTTGGATATAGTATCGTCAAAGAATGGTGATAAACATGTATGTCAAGATGTTACAAAAGAGGGTCGCAAAGTAAGCTTTAAAAGTAGTTTGAAAGAGGTTAAAGTGTTTTATAAAATTGTAGTGAAAAAATAATCCGGCAGCACAACGATTTTGTGACAATTGTGGATTTTCTTCTGTTTTTGAGTTTGATTTCGCCAATAGGGATAGAGGCTTAACTGAATCCATAGCTGAGATATGGTGGCAAAAAACGAAGAGCTTTCATTTTCAGGAGTTTGAAATTTTCCTCCTTCCTTTAGATTGGTACATGTTAACGGGAATTCCCACTGGTGACCCTAGTAAACTACCAGTAGTTATGCCGTCGTTGGGTAGTGATCTAACATATCCTGCTCTGGAGGATTTATATTTTTGGGATATCAAAAATCATGGTCCATAGGAATCTAAGAAAAATTCAATATCCTTGGATATCTTGAAAAACTACATTAAAAGTAGAGAAAACCAGGACAATATTGGATGTGCAGAGACATTGACACGAGCATTCTTTCTTTGGTGTTTTGGTCATTTACTTCTTGCGAATTCTAGTGGAAGAGTTGATAAACGTTGGGTTCTATTGTTGGCTGATTTAGATAGAGTTGGGGAATATGATTGGGGTATAGCTTCGTTAGGTAATACCTATAAATTTCTTGACGATTGGTCAACCAACGGTAAGGATATATCTGGCATGGTTATGGTAGTTGAGTATTGGTATTATTATTACTTCGCAACATGCAACCCTTGCTTTGTCAGATACCTGGAGAACATTATGATGTTTTCCCAAAGATTTCTCTCTTCAAGAAGACTAACATTATATCAAGGAAGAGATATAAGGAAGAGAACATTATGATGTTTTTACAAAGGGGGCAACGAATACATCAACCCATCCCGAATGAAGTCAAGACTTGTCAAAGGGTTTACAAAAAACGTGTAGATGCCGATGCTCGTATGATGCAACAATACTTCAACTTCAATTGTATGTATGGGCCAAAGAAGTTCAAAGGTCGATTTTCTTAGCCTCGTCCCCTTTTTCTGAGAATTTTATAGCAAGTTTGTAATTATGACCATGATTTTCGCCAAAAAACAGATGCTTGCGGTATTCTTGGTCATACTCCATATATGAAAATGGTTGCGCCATCATGAAACATTTTACTAAAGGTGTTGTACCCGATTCCTTTAATGATTACACCCAAATGGGAGAAACCACTATCTACTATTATGCTATAAAGTTTATGGATGCAATTATTTGGATTTATAATGGTCGATACATGCGTCAGCCTACCGCTCAAGATACAGAAAGGATTTTGGCAGAAAATGAAGATCGGGGATTTCCTGGGATGCTTGGTAGTGTCGATTGTTTTCACTGGGCATGGAGAGCATGTCCAATGGATCAAGCAGGATTCCACTGCGGCTATAAGTCATATCCCTCGGTTGTTTTGCAGGAGGTAGCTTCATATGATAGATGGATTTAGCATTCCTATTTTGGATTGGGTGGGCATAACAATGACCTTAATGTCTTGCATGCTTCGGGTTTGTTCGTTTGAAAACTTAATGGTGTAGCACCTCCTTTTCATTATCAAATCAATGGCAGGAACTACGACAAGGGGTGTTTCCTAGGAGATGGTGCATATCCTATGTATGGTTGCATTGTGCAAGCATATAAACCCGCCACAAACAATAGAGAATCTCTTTTCAATCAATACCAAAAAGCTAAAAGGAAGGACATAGAACATGTATTTGGTGGTCTAGAAGGTAAGTTTGGCATTATATTGAAACCATGTCGTTATTACAGACATGAAGGAAATTATGAGGGGGTGCTTGATAATGCACAATATGTGTGTTGAGTTGGAGTATCGCAATGAGGACTGGAGGAGGATCACGGGAGATGAACCTCAACCGCCAATTCAAGGAAGGCTAGATACTCATATATTGTACTACCCTGCGCGTTGGGCGGAACTTCGCTTGGAATTCACTACACACATTTGGCAACGACATGGGGAAGGTTTGAGAGATGGTGATATTCCAAACATGGTGATGGATGATGCCTTGCAGGAAGTTCATGAGGGTACAACCGATGTGGATACCGATAAAGATCAATATGACCCTCAAGGAAATGGTGCATTTTATGAGAATAATGGAGAGTAAATTTCATATCACCACTTTATTTAACCATAATACTACTTTTTTCATTCAAGCACGTTTTCATTAAGTATACATTTTAATTAGTTCTTGTAATAACTCCATAATACTCTTTTTTTTATTTAATTATGTTCACAATTACATTACATAAACTTTTTTTCATTTAAGTACGTTCACAATTTTAATATTTCTTCATGCATATACTTCAAACTATCTTCGAGCTCCACCAAATATCTCCAAAGCGGTGGTATGAATGAACGGCATTCCTTGATCCGCTTGGTATAAAACCATAACATCTTCACGATTACTATTTGATGCCCTCAATGAAACTACAAAAAACTTGCAATAACACTTGATGCTTGCTAACCGACATTTAAGGCTTCCTAGGCTTCTTCCATTAGCATTACCATTGATTCTCACAAACTCTTCAAGTACTTGTTCCCTAAAATTGTTGCGTGTTTCAAATGTTGATTTGTGTCGCAAATTTTGCAAAAACTTCTCACCAAGTCATTGTCTTCGGCAATTGAGATTCCAACCAATCCGGCCATGCTTGAATTGAGAATTTAGAGGGAAAAGAAAAGAGTGAAACTTCACAAGTTTTGGGTGGAGATGTTGAGTTCATGTGTTGAGTTTAAATAGAGGGAAAAAATGATCGGATTTTGAGTTGAGAATTTAGCCGTTAGACAAGCGCTGAACCAACCGGCGGTTTTCATATCAGCCACAAGATAAAAAAATAGCCGTTATTTTCAATGGAAAGAAAGGCCGCGTTGTACCATTCGGAGCCCTAGAGTTGAACCATTCAGCGCTGGCTAATTTCATCCATCAGATCAAAAAGGACCGTTTAATCTCAAAGGTTCAGATTTACTGGACGTTTAAAATATCAACAGCTATATTTTTAGTCTACCCTATAAATAGAGAACTACTTCTCCTTCATCCCCCACACTAAAATCAATTGATTCTCTTCTTCATTGATTTTCTTCTTCTTCTTCACATAATTTTGTTCATACAAAATTATGGAACACTTTAGTACAAAAGAGGATGAGGCACTAATTTTTGGTTGGGTTATAGTAAGAAACGATCTGATTAGAGGAAAAGATCAAAAAGGTTCACAATTTTGGAATAAGATTATTGAAGAGTACCTTAAAATATTTCCTAATGGTGGAGAGAGGGACAAAAAGTCATTGCAATCAAGGTGTAACACATTGAGATCCGAAATGAGAAGATATATTTCACACATTAGGCCCTACTTCCGAAACAGACCTACGGGATTGACAATGCAGGATTATGTAAGTACCTGAAATTTTTTTGATGTTTTTTTTCTTTCCATTTTGGTCTCTTTCTTTCTTTCTTTCTCTAAATTTTTTCTTTCATTCTTTGCCTAATACATTTTTCCCCCAGTATTATCATGGGAAAAAGAATTATGAAGAAGAGTTTAAGAGACTTTGGAAACATGAATCGATTTTCCAGATCCTGAAGACCTATTAAACCGACTACAATCCTGAAGTGAATAATGATGATGGAGTTGGTACTTCCGCCTAACCTACTCAAGATAGTAAACTTACTCAAGGAAATGAAGCTAATACTTCCCCTCCAGTAACTATGGATGAAGATTTGGAGGATATAGCAATGTTTGGTAGCTCGTTATCTACTCATAATTCTGAAACCTCAGACATATCTCGTAGAAGACGTTATTTCGAACAAGCAGATGATGTTAGAGGTGCAGGGAGAGATAGTTCAAAGAAAATGGCTCGTGAAGCTAAAGCATCGCAGAGAGAAAATGACAAAATGGATAAGCTCATCGAACTTCTTGAAAAATCGCAAGCACAAAGGGTTTCCAAGTATGAAACCGAGGAAGAGTACCTTAACAAGCATATGGAAAATTTTACAATCTTGGCACAAACACAACAAAGATAAGCTGACTTGAAGATCCTACGCCAAAACTTGAATGAAGTAGAGGATTAGGAGAAACCTCTCTACAAACTATGGAAGAACGAGATTTTGGTCCGTAATGGATTACCACCTATCCCCTAAATTAAAGTGATATATTAGTAATAATTTAAGTTATTTAAAAGTTCATTTTTAATTAAGTTATTTAAGTTATTTAGAAGTAGGATTTCAATTTCAATGTACTTTTTTAATTTCTTCAAAAAAACATTGTAACCTTGTTTTGCAATGTAACAAAATACTTTGGTAAATTTTTAAATTTTGAAACAAACAACCATTGGAACAAATTGTCAAACATTTCACAATTCAAAATTTGAAAACATAGCCGTTGGTGATGTAAATTAGGTGTAGGGAAAAAAGATAACATTTAAAAATTCAAAATTTGAAGAAAATAGCAGTTGGTGGTGTGAAGGAGGTGCAGGAAAAACAAAAGGTCAAGCGCTGAATGGCACAACGCTACCACGGAGCGCTGAATGGAACATTGCCTTGCTGTGGCGCTGAATGGTTCAGCGCAGATACCCTGGAATATTCTTCAAGCGGTGAACCATTCAGCGAAAAGGTGATTTTTGTTGCGCTGAACCATTCAGCACAACTATCTCGCTACTACTTCATGTGTGAGCAAATGCTAGGAGAGAGAACTAGTGTTAACAAATAGACAACAGTTTTTTTTTGAACTGTAACACTTTTCTGTTAATCTAGCAGCTCAATCTAGCCCATAGGACTAAGCCTTAGCAATTTAACAATCCGGCAACTTCAGCACCCCTCTTTGCCAAATCTGGATTTTAACAACAACACTTAGGATGCTACTGATGGGAAAATTAAAAAAGGAAAAAGGAAATATGCTAAATGTAGTTCGCAAGTCATAATCACAAATCATACCATATCCGGAAAACTAACACGAATTTTCTTCTAGTTATGCTGCTAGTTGGTGAACGAGAAACGAAACAGAGTGCTAACCGAATCTATAAGGCTAAGTCCTATGGTCTTCTAATCTAGCGGCTAAATTAGCAGTCCACGTCAGCTAGGGCAACCTCCTAAGTCCTATGGGAGTGCTAATCTAGCAGCTAGATTAGCAGTCCACGCCAGCTGGGACCACTGCCCAGTGTTGTTTGGTTCAGCGCTTTAAATTTCAGACCTCAGATCAAATTTTGTGATCCGTGTGATTTTTGTGAGTGCTGAACGGTTCAGCGCTAAGGTCACTTTTAGAACGCTGAACCATTCAGCGTTTCAATCTCGCTGCTAGTTGAACTGCGAGCACATGCTAGAAGAGAGAACTAGTGTTAATTTTTAGGCCACACTTTTTTTTTGAATTGCAATACTTAACTGCCAATCTAACAACTCAATCTAGCCCATATGACTTTGCCTAAACAATAACAAGGACATGGACAAAAGTAACTTGGGTAGGTCCCACATAACACAAGAATTTTCCAAAGACTGGAATGGTTTGGCTGCACTACTCCCCTATTCAATATTCATGGACGCGCAAAGTTACGTGGCCGCCTAGCCTTGATTGGCCCCACGTAATACCGATCAAAAATTCTGCCAGCTGTCTCATTTTCCATGTCTCAACTCTCAACAACCAGAAGGTGACACATGCGTTTTTATGAATGAACCTTTGCGTGTTTTTATACATTTATATTAATTAGTGTAACGAAAGAGTTTGATTAAATAAATGTGGAATTCAGTTCCTATGGTTAAATGCTATGCATATTGTCCTTTACTTCCGATATGCTATATAACCATCATCGTCATTGGGGTAGAATGAATTTTATGGTATCTGATCATTTTTAGCGTGGGCCTCACCAAATTTATAGCCACACCAAAAACATGGGGGCTTCCAAATGGTGGTGAAAATACCATTTTACCCTTCACTAATAACTAATCTTAAAATCCTATTAACTCTTAATCCTAGGTCTTCAATTCATTTCCACTTCTAAACCAAAAGAAATCAGTCTCCTCCCCTCCCCTCCCCTCTCCCTCTCTCTCGAGTCTCTTCTCCCCCATTAACGACCCGAAGATTTTTTTTTCTTTCTTTCAACCGATTCATCGTCGTAATCGTCGATGCGAAAACTTTAATCGACGATTAACTTCTTCTACATGGCACGTACCAAGCAGACTGCTAGAAAAGAAATTCAAATCCCTAATCTCATCGATACGGTTAATACTAGGGTTTATTCGAGAACCATGCAGAAATCAAATCAGGCGGAATCAGAGCAAGTTATGGCTCCAATCAGAAGGTATGCGAACTAAAACCCTCTAATCTAACTTTGGTTTGCGTTTAATTTGATATGCTGATTGAAAAATTAGGTTTTTAACTGAAAAATTGCAGTTACAGTTCTAGGGTCGTCAATGTCTATGTATTTATTCCCTAACGATTTTTCATATGCATGTTGATATAATGAAAAATCGTTAACGTATAGGCTGATGGAGATAACGACTCTAGAACTGGGTTTGCAAAAAAAAAAATCCCTAGATTAGAGTCGTCAATTTAGTAAGTACACTGTTGACGACTCATTTTATAACTCAGCGACTCTATACTATACAAAATTACCTCTCTGTCCAAAATAATGAAGGGATCGTCAATTACAATCTCTAAGCTATTAACGATTCTTTAGTGACGACCCATTTCTAAACCCTAACGACTTTATATGATTAATAACTACCATTTTGTCTAAAAATTGGAAGGGTCGTCATGTAGAAGCAGTAGAGTCGTCATTTTGTATTTGAGAATCGTCATCGGATAATTTGGAATCGTCATTTGTATTGAAGGGTCGTTTATGTTTTAACATTTTCTTACTGACGACCCTTGTTCTTTAGATAATAAAAATGATATATATATATATTTTTTTTATTTTTTTTGTCTTTGGACTATTGTAGCAAGACGAAAGATAAGAATCCCATGCCAACTCCTCATTCCAAACCTCCCCGCCACGGAAAATACTTAATTGCCGGTCAATTACGCGGAAAACGGCCGAGTGAGGTATCCTTCTCTATCCGTGAACCCAGAGATAAAGATAATGAGTCGTCGGATTCGTCAACTTCATCCTCGCCTGTTGTGTCTGCTTATGGAAGCGATGAGGAAGAAGAACAAGAAGATATTCCTATGGGAGGTGAATGTGCTGTTGTTGATGATGGTAACGGTGGTTCTGGACGAGGTGATGGTGGTGGTAAGCACAATTTGGAGATTTAGGAGGAGGAGGATGAAGGTAATGATGATGAGGAGGAGGAAGATGGAAATGGTGGTGGTAGTGGTGATGAGAAGGATGATGTTGGTGGTGGTGATGATGGTAATGGAAATGTTGGTGGTGATGAAGAGGAGGAGCAGCAGCCTCAACTGGCTATACAGGCGAAGAAGAAAACCCCAAATGCACCCAGTGCGAGACACATTCCCCTTCAACATTTGCAGCTGGAACGTCTTCGTAGTGGGAAAGCCATAGGAGAACCTAAAGATGGCTGCAAAGTTCTATTTGGATATAAGAGCACCTGGGCTCGTACCATCTGAGGCGAAGCATTGGAATGATAGGCATAAGGGTGATAGCAAGTTAGACATATCTTATTGGGAGCATGTGAATGAAGGTCACGAGGCAAGTGAAGATTACATGCGATGGTACGAAGGCTTCTCTCACGGTCGGGTGATAGGATATACACTACTAGCGGTAAGAGAAGCAACAAAGCATCCTCCTCGGCTTCTACATCCGACACTAGAGATGATTCTACCATTCTTAAGCTTGTGGTAAGTATTTATTTTTGTAATTTTGTTATTTATACACGTACAAATATAAGTTTGTTAATCTGAATGGGTATTTGAATGCAAATAGAGGGAACGAATGAAGATTCTTATCAAGGCAATTTGTTGCTCGGCCGACAAAGGAAAAGTAATAGAACCTGAGCGACATCTTAAGTACGCTGATGCCAACACATTGAAAATCCACAAGAGAAGAAAATGTTTGCTGATCAGGCTAAGCAAAGTAAGAGGACCAGGAAAACAGCTTGCCAACTAAGACAAGAACTTGTTGAACGGGATGAAGGAACAGAAGAAGATGATGAACAAGCTATCGGAGAAGAAGGTGGTTCTCCAAGGGGCGGCCCAATACAGGGTCCTTCTAAGAAAAGCCGGACATCATCAAGTCAGGGAAGTCAGAGAGGTCGAGGCGGAGGTCGAGGCAAAGGTCGAGGTGGTGGTAGTGGGTGAGGAGATGTTTTAAAGTTTGAATGAATCTAGTTGGGTTTTTTTGGTTTTGGATTGTCTACTTGAACTCATGTTTCTTAGATACAACTATTTTCTGTAGTACATACTATGTGTTTGGTTTGGATGGTTTTGTTAAAACTATTTTGCTTTCTTAAGAATTTAGAAGGATGTTTAGAAGATTTTGTCTTTAAATGATTGTAAAAATGATGACGAGCCTCACATTGAAAAGTTGGAAATCATTGTCAATTTGTTGGACTCGTCCTCAACATACTAAACAGAATAACGACCCGAGTGCTAACAGGTACCCAAAAATTTCCCAATGTAACCGTTGTCATCATCATACGGAGCAGGTTAACGACTATAATACAAACAAGTTGATATAACTTGGCGCAGATATAGAGTCGTCAATTTCAAATTTTGCAGATTAACGACTATAACCATCTAGAAAGAGTCGTGAATGGTTTAAAATTGAAAACTAACGACTCCTTGGTACCAAAACATCTAGGAGATAACTGAAAAATGAGTGTAAGAGTCGTCAATGTTATACTTATACAAATAACGACCCTTGAAGATAGAATCGTCATCCGTTAATCTATCATATTAACGACTTTTTTAGAAAGGTGAGTACCAGAATTAAAATTATGATATAGAGTTGTTATTATGTATAGTTTAGAAGTGGACGACTCTGTTTAGAAACGAGAATGGACATTGATTTCATTAAGAAAATAACATTACATTAATTTTGCATTACATAAGAGTTAGTATGGGTATTCTAGAATCTAACACATCAAATGTTCGTCGATGAACCTCCTAGCACGTTGGTACAACGCCGTATATTCTTTGTGGTGAATGAACTTAGTTTTCTCATTACGAATTCTCCATATCCCATTGAAACGTTCCAGCTAAAATTCAATGAACTCTTAAATGTTAGTATGCGAACTTTCAACGATGCGAACTTTAAACGATGAATATTATCGGATTACTTACTCTTTCCCTAAGAGGAGCTTGTGGATGATGTTGGTACACCATATTCCTAACTTTAATATACTCTCGCATTGAACTTTTTATGTAGTTGAATCGAAAAGCCAAGTCTCTCCACTTGAGGTTATTGGGATTCGTGGTTCGCCCGTTAAAGAACTTTTTAACTCTCTTCCAAAACATGGAATAGATTTCATTTGGACGTTCACGGAATGTATTAGCAAACGATTAAACAAGACACAAATCTTCATATGGTTCTCATTCTACCAATGCCAATGAAAGTTTAAGTATTTTGGTAGAAAATGGAATGTTTTGGGCAATTTTCTCAAGAGGAGGGGGTTGTATTATATAGAAGGAAACCCCAACGGTCGAATTTTTTGAAATCTACAACAAGGGTCGTTACGGTATAAATAAACAAATTGACGACTGTGGAGTCGTCAGTTAGCTACTTCTACGTGGCTAACAACCCTTATTCAGAATAAATAAAAACTTAATTTAGTTGAAACTTGGAAATAGTACCATATGAATTTGAAGCAGTGGAGATCAAATTACAGTTGGTGTAACTTAAATCTTACTAAACAAATTACATGTTATTCCTTTTCCTGGTGCGAGATTCAACTATCACTGCGGCTTCGATATGATAAAACGGCTCTCCTCTCCATTTGGTATATGCATCCTGGGTCGCACACCTATCCCCTCTGTGCCTAGCGAAAAACTCGTTGTACTTGGTGCACAATTTCATAACGTGAATCGTCCTTTCACAAATGTGGGACGGTTCATAATCATAGCGTGGTTTCTTGTAGTTATTAACGAAAGGACTCCAACCAACTTGAGTCCAAAATATACTCTCATGTTGATGTTCTTTGGGAAGATCCTTGACGATGTAATAATTTTTAACCCATTTGGTCTCTTCCTCGACTTGCTTGAATCTTCCCTATGATGGAATTATTCTTCGCCTCGTTTTTTGGCCTTGCGCATCTCTTCTTCTTCCTTCGTAGGATATGACGATGGAGTGAATCGTTTTTTAGTAGGTCGCATGCTTCTTTTGTGTATCTCTTCTTCCATTACCAATATTGATTTGGTTGGTCGCTTGCATCTTCTAAGTATGTTTTCAATTGAATTGTTATTTGATGATGGACTTGACATTGAAAAAATAATTTACTTTGATTGTTTTCGGCTGAAGTTGCTAGTTGATGATGGAATCTTTATATAGAAAAGATCCCAATGGTTTTTTTTTTTTGGGAAAAGTGTATTCAGAAAGAGCCGTTGAAGACAACATGGAAGAGTCGTTAATTTATATGTTTAGACCAGTAACGACTCTAAGTGACAAAAACATTCAGGAGATCAGATGTTTAGAGTCGTCAGGTATATGCGTATGCCCATTAACGACTCTAAGGGGGGGAAAAGACGACTAACTGTCGTTAATTTATATGTTTAGACCAGTAATGATTCTAAATGACAAAAACAACCAAGAGATCAGATGTTTAGAGTCGTCAGGTATATGCATATGCCCATTAACGACTCTAAGGGGGGGGGAAGACGACTAACTGTCGTTAATTTATATGTTTAGACCAGTAACGACTCTAAGTGACAAAAACATCCAGGAGATCAACACATATGGACATTTAGAGTCGTATAGCTATACGGGTATCGACACTAACGACCTAAATGACAAACAAATGGCAGGTTTGAGTCGTTAGTCAAAACTTGCTAAATACAGACGACTCTAGTTAAAAATTTTTTTTTAATAATAACAAACTAATGGAAGGTTTGTGCGGAAAGATAAAACACATTGTATTCGTTAAGCATTAGTAATAATACAAATATCCAGGTTCCAGATACAACCATCTTCCAAAAGTAAGCTTCAAAATACAAAGCTCAAAATAAACAACTTCTCTCACAATTATTCACCCATGTCAACGTAACTCGGCATTGGGTCCACAGCATTCCACAAGTTCATGCCGTACTCATACTGGTTTGTCCACTCCTTAGCGAACTCTCCCCAGTCACCATAGCCCACCCTTGGTAAAGGACATTCATCAGTTATCTTCAAACCTATGTAATGGTTCATGTTGACATGTGCCATTACAATTCTTCTCTTCTTTAGCACCGGCTCACACCTAGTTCTTGAGGGTACGTACGTACAAGAACCTCTGTAAAACCCTTTGTTGAATACATGAACAACAAAAGTGAGTGTGTCCGCTAAAAGTTAGCCACCAAAAGGCATTTGCATCCAAAACCTATAACTGGTCGTCTTCAACCCCTTTCGCCATTTCACGTTAGAAACCAACTCCTTGAACTTCATTTCTATCTCTTTTGGATCTCTTTCCATGATCATTGTCAAATAGAGTTGCTTGTCCTCAACGAGTTTCGCGGCCATTTTTTTTCTTGCATATTCGATTTGGGTGAGTTTAAGTTCGTCGGCTTCATCGAAATGCCCTAATTGTTCCGTTGCAACATGGTAACCACAATTTCCATCCCTATCAACGTCGTCGGTGGATATAAGGTGATCTAAGATGACGTAAGGAAGTTGTTCAGTATACTCTTCATACAAAGTGTAAGCAACACGATGTGGTCTTCCTTGGGAATCCCTAGGTGTCTTTGTATTAGCCTTTTTTCCTCTTATCGTCACCATTCCACTCGTTTTGCTTTGCAGTGTACCGACCGCATGCTCAACAACATCCATATCTTCAATTTTCTTTTTTGGCTAACCCATTTTCTTGGGAATGAAAGAGTTCTCGTACTCCTTATATTCCGCCTGGACATGCTCATGACATGATAGGTCTCTTGCGCAACTATTGTCATCATTCACTATTTCTCTAAATGACATTTTAGTCGTTGGTCTTCCTGGTGGTTTTTGTTTGATTGGCTCTTCTTCTACCCCCAAGCTCTTACGGGCCGCCGGTCACAAGTTAGAAACCAATATATATTTGTCTTCCTGCACAATTCATTTTTCGGTATTTTTCATTGATGGACTTCCCAATCTCCAAGTCTTCAAATTCTTCATCAGCTAAACGTATGGGCTTCGGGGTGAATGAAAGTTGCTGCCACAATGAATCGATCTCTTCAAGAGGAATGATATGTTTGTACCCACCAAGTTTATGTTTACAAGGGAGGCCGAGCCACGTCTCGATTGTACAATTACACCTCATCACCTTTCCAGCGGCTGCATTGGCTCTAAATTTGATAAGTTCAACCATCATATGGTTTATTGCCCACCATGATACTTGGTGTGCTACCCCCCGTAACAAATCTTTGTCTTCTATGTATTGCATCATATAACGGTATGTACTTATCTCCATCTGATTCACTATTTTTCTTAGATCATTATCTGTGTGCTCGTGAATAGCTTCTTGTACCGTAACTACCCTACCCTTATTCTCTTCCATATTTTTTTTCAAACGTCCGTGAGACTGCTCTGCAAGACTTGTAGACTAATTTTTGAAGTGCTTGTATCTATTGGTCCATGCATAAACAAATTTCTCCTTCCAAGGATTCAACCATGTATTTAGGCAATACTCGGCAACCTTCTTATGATCCGTGCAATTATCAATAAACTTCTGCAAGTTAGCATAATACTTAACCTCGGTCTTCGAATGAGCCAAACGGTCCTAATATTTGCAAAAATCTTTCCATAGATCCCCTTCTTCATCGTATTTTTCCTTTTCTTTCTTTTTTTCTTCCGCTCGCTCCTTTTTGGAAAGTTGACTTAGACGCTCGTCTTCTTCTTTCGAACGTTGATTACCCTTCTTAGGATGGATCTTTTGGATTTGATTCTTGCAATTAGAAAAAAGATTGGTTTGGATGTGCCATGTACAAAGAAAATGTTGAGCTAGTGGAAAAACAAGACGTACGGCACTCATAATTGCAAAATCCCTATCCATATATATAACATGCAGTGTCTCTTCGCCATGGTAAATCAACCTCACTTGTTCCAACGCCTAAACATAGTCCTCTATTTCTTTTTTTCCATAAAGCACCATGCGGAGGTGAATGATTGTATTTCCAAAGTATGACTGACCACGTTCAACATCGGCATGTTATACCTATTTATCTTGTCGGTGCAATCTATAAACAGAACCTGGTAAAAACACTAAGCCAAATCCACCATACTTGAGTGCGCAAGAAAAACCTGTGTCACTTTCTCGTCCGGACCAACCCTTGTTTGCATGGCGTAGTTAAGTTTTTTTGCTAACCACTCCGATTGTTGCATAATCAACCTACCATTCCATTCGGTTCTCTTGATCATTGCTTTGGCAGCGTTGATTGTGGAAATGGTAGACAAGTTATCCTTATCTTCCGCCCTTATTGCATTTAGTATCTTAAGAGGTATAAATCCCTTCATCTGCCAAACCTTCTCCATTTGATGTGGTTTCAACCGGGCATATGCAGGGTGTCCATATAAACTTTTGGGTGGAGGATGGTTGTGATGACCGTCCGTAATATTATACAATCTCCATAGATCAGTTTCATGATGCCTTTTGAAAACAATTCTGAACGGGCATTCACACTTCTTCGACGCAGTTTTGTAGACCATAGTCGTCTTCTTCTCATACTTGTAATTCTTACCTTTGTGACTTTCTCCCTTTTTCCCCGCTTTCTCGCATACCATCTCCATCTTCTTAAAACTGACATGTTTGCTTTGAACAACCACACACATCATCTCTTTTGCCTTTGAGATAAGCCATTCCTTGGCCTCAGCCTTGCTATACCATGTCAACATTAAGCAAATATTACACATCCATGAGATCACTAATAAATTAATTTGAAAATAAATATATAGATTAGGTTAAGTGAAACGTACCAAATCAGTCATATAGTGTTTGGAGGTATCCGGACCCATCATAGAGATAGGTTCTGGTTGAGAGCTTGGTTGCACTACCAACTGCAAAAAAACACAAAACCTTCATTTAAGGGTCGTCACTGTTTAAAATGTCCAAATGACGACTGTAATGTTAAATTACTTTACCAAGGATAGAGTCGTCAACTATGTTTTTGCAGATTGACGACTCAACTGACTTAAATGCTGGTCAATTTTTCTATAACAGAGTCGTCAACTACTATTTTTGCGGATTGACGACTACATAGCCTGAAATGCGGATCTACATACCAAAGAGAGGGTCGTCATTGGTTTTTATTGCAGGCGAACGACTCTTTTGGTAAAGACTGACGACCCTATAAGAATGGTGACGACTCTTTACATACAAATATACACCATTCTGTTCAGTTTTCTTCTAGGGTCGTTAGGGTATAAATATAAATCATGACGACCCTAGATGCAGTTATTGCAAAATTTGAAAATCAAGAGTATGTTTGACTCCTAGGAGCAGTTTTTTTTTTTTTTTAAAGTAACGATTTTTTTTATAAATAAACTAGCCGTTGGGTATTTTTTTTCCTATAAAAGGAGACACATCCCTTTCAAAGTTATTCACCCATCACTTTCAATCTTCCCAAATCAGTCACCCATCACTTTCAAACACCAAAAATGGCTCAAACTCCAATCAATAATCAAGAAGATGTTGCTATTTTTAGAGCACACATCACGGTCAGGAAACATGACTTTGAAAGAGAGTATTGGGTGGCCAAAAACCACGATGAATCCGGAGATCCCTACCTTAACACGGATCAAACATCCAATGATTGGTAGGAACGTGTGTTTATGATTTTCAAAGCACTAAAAGGAAATCGTTATGGAAGGATGCTCCATCACATTAGGGAAAGATACGATTTACTAATCAATGAATGCGTACGCTGAAAGACGAATTGAAAGCTCGGGCCGCCACTCTTCCCAACGAATCTGATATGGCGAGAGTAAGTTTGTAAATCAAAAGGCCTCTCATATGGTTATTTTTATTAAACAACGCTAACTTATAAATAAATTGTTTTTCCAGTACTCTTTGGGTCGCAGCCAATACGAATTTAAGTACGGCAAGGAGTTTTCGCACGAGGATTGCTATCGTCTCTTGGTAGAAAGTACCTGGCCATTCACCAAATATCATTAAGTGTTCAAGCGTGATGTAGTGAACTATTTTATGTCTTTTCCTTATATTTTATTTCATAGTACATGTATGTTTTTTGCGATTCAATAAAATCAGTTCACAAATATGTATTCAGTCAATATTCCAAATAAGGGTCGTCACGTTTATAAATAAACAAATGACGACTCTCGGTTTTTTTAGCTGCATTAGGTTGAGTCATTAATTTTGAGAACCACAAATTAACGACCCTAAAAGTTACGTAAGATAGTTTGTTACCGGATTCGTCAGGGCATAAATATTGAGGAGGACGACTTTCTTTGTGTTGAAGGGTCGTTACTTTGTAATATGCCGCATAACTACTCTAGATGCAGTTAATGCAAATTTTGAATTCAACCAATGTGGTTGAGTCGACAACGAATTTTTTTTTCAAAATTTGGCTGTTGGGTCGTTAATTTCTATAAATAGAGACCCATATCTCACCTCTTCCTCACCCAAACCACATTTCTCAACTATTTCATTCATTCACATCAATTTCTAATCCAAAAAGTGAAGAGAAGACACCATGCCTACACCCTACACTTACGATGAGGATTGCGCCATTGCGAAAGCTTGGTTAACACTAATAGAACACTTTGAAGATCTAGGAAATGATATTGATCAAACATCCGATGCTTGGTGGAACCGTGTATTCATCAATTTTGTGGCGTTAGACGGAAATTGTAACTCAAGGTCTTTGAAACTCGTCAAAGAAAGGTTCTTAGAGATATTTGAAGAATGCCAAGCTTTCAAAAAAGAAATGAAAGCCTTGAGGGAAGACGAACCCGATATGTTGGGTGTTAGAAGAGTAAGAATGTAAACACATTGATATACACGCATGCCAAAGTTTTGAATGATACTAACTTATTTATGTTTTGCGTTTTCAGCTGGGGATGGCGTATGCTCGATATGAGACTATCCGTGGGAAAAAATTTGAGCTCGAAGATTGCTACCGTATATTGGAAGGCATTACCTTTAATTACAACCTTTTTGGTTAAATGTTTAAGTGCACCGTTATTATCTATTGTTTTTCATTTCCTTCAATGCAACGCTATGCAAGATGTATGCCTTTTACGATTCAATGAAATGGTTCTATGAAATTATAAATTATTAAAAAAAAAAGTGAAAGAGTCGTTAATGTTTAAAGATATCGGGAAGGACGACTCTAAGGTATCTTTAAAATGGTTGGTTAGGGTCGTCATTAAGTATGACTACGTATATGACGACCCTGACAGTTATATTTACAGAGAGTTTATTGTTTTAGAGTCATCTGGGTATAAACCAAACAAATTAACTACTCTAAGTGCCCTAGCTAGATTGAGTCGTCAATGTTTATCACACCACCCTGACGATTTTTCATAACCTGGAAAATTTGCAGATTTGCGTCGTCATTGGTGGCTTTAATAAAATGACGACCCTGTAGAGTCATTTAGGTATACACCCCCGATAATAACGACCCTTACACTGAGTTGTTCCATAGTGTGGATGATTCGACCACTTGGAGCAAAAAATAGACAAATCGAAGGGTATAAGATGTTTACCTGATTGTTTTGAGCTTCGGGTTCTTCATATTGAGGGTTGGTTCCTTCATCTTGAGCAATATGATCTTCATTTGCACCATTATTCAAGGCTTCCTCTACTAGCATGTCTTCATCATACATCCAATCCAAATGGGATGTAAGATAATATCTCACCATCAACACAATCATGTTTGTTATTTAAAGCTTCACCAACATCATTTCCTCTACTTGAATCACTCATTTCTAAAAACCCTAAGTTTCCCCCCCAAAACTCCTCTTCTTCTTCTCAACACACAAAACACAAAAAAAAAAATCCCCAAATTTTTATTCTTGAATCTGATTTTAACTTAAACACACTAATTAACAAATTAACTAAACTTAACTAATTATTAACACTAATCATTTAGGGGTAGTTTAGCCATTTTTTTTAAGGATAAGGGGTAACTAAATTTATGTTTTAATGACCCTTTTTTTCATGTAGTGTGAGGCCCCTAATTGTTTTTTGGGCCCCCAATTAAGCGGTGTTCTTTTCCATTAGATGTGATATCCATTTTATATGAACGATTCAACGAAAATGGCTCTCTAAATTTCTCTGTCCTTTCTAGCTTCTTTTCAAAACCTAAAAAAACTCTCACCATCATTAAGCCTTATGCTCAATCTCCAATAGACCTAGATCTGAGTGGGTTTTTTTTTTTCCTTTTTTTTTCTAGATAGCTGTTAGTGTGGGTTAGATTTGTTTAAGGTTTTGTTTTAATTTCCATTGTTTTTAGGAGATTTTTATGGTGCTCCTGTGGTTGTGTTTTTCCTTTTTGTTTATGTCTTCTCCTATATGGAGATTCTCCGTGCATTTTCATGGCATTTCTTTGTGATCTCAATAGAGATTTTGGGTGGAAGTTTAAGTGTGGCAAGACTTTCGGCATATTATCCTCTTTTTTTTTTTTTTTTTTTTTTGAGAAGATATCTTTTTCAACAAGAAAAAATTATGTCAAAATAATTGGACTATAATCCCAAAACTGTTCTTTCAATCTTCGGAATGCTTGGTACTCTTATTGGTACCTCTTCATGATTTAGTCTTTGTTAGTACATTTTAATTGTATTTTAATATTTGATCTTGATGTTCTTGAAGTACATGTAATTTCTAATATTTATCATTAATGAAATTTTATAAGATTTATTATCAAAAAAATAAATAAATAAATAAAAACAATCAACAATTATTATTTGTTATCATTCTTTGTAGGTAATTCAACAACTTAAAATGAACAAGTAGAGTGCACATGTGTTGCGCGTTGAACACTGAGTTTCAAATGCGCCTTCGTGCCGGTTTCGACCACTTGCTTAGCATGATATCAACGAATTGCAACACAATGGAAATATATAATACGACAAGTGCAAATTAAATTTTACCATTTACACTACATTAGCATAATTCTAATCAAGAATTGGTATAGAAGTCATAGAACAACCCACCACCAACAACAAATAAACATCTCCTCGTGTGTACGTGTCAGTATACACACATGGCTGCAGTAAAGGTAAATACAAAATTGCTGGTATTAAGTGACGCCATCTAAGATAAAAATTAGAGATATATACAGATGCACCCCTGTTGAAATACCAGATAGACAAATATACCCCCGTTTTTTTTTGACATTTGCAAATCTACCCCGTCGTAAACTTTTCCATCCATCTTGGTTAAGTCCCACTATATTTTATTTATTTACCCTTTACTTGTTGCCATGATAGCCTTCTACATTATTTTCCAGGTTCGTCGAGCTCGGTTCAAGATCGTTTCACCATTTTCAGGTTCGTTACGTCATTTCCCAAAAGGGTTCATCATTACCAAGTTCAAGGTTCAGGGTTTTTAGCTTAGGGTTCGTCATTCCCAAGTTCAGGGTTCACGGTTTAGGGTTCATGGTTTTTAGTTCAGGGTTCATCATTCACAAATTCAGGGTTCATAGTTTTTAATTCAGGGTTCGTGGATTTTATTACAGGTTTCATCATTCCCAAATTCAGGGTTCAGGGTTCATAACTTCCAATTTCAAGGTTTTTACTTCGGGGTTCATCATTCCCAAATTCAGGGTTCCGATTTTTTAGTTGATGGAAAATCGGCCAAGCACAAAAGAGATGTGGTTCATGGGTAAATAAGACTTTTTAAGAGGAGAGATAACTGCCACCTAACACTTAACTGGATGGAAAACATTTTTTCTTCAAAATAACAGTGGGACCAAGTCAAAACAGGAGTACATTTGTAAAGTTCAAAAAAATGGGGTACATTTGAAAAGCAAAAACAATAAACAGGGGTAAATCTGAATTTTACACTAAAACTTATAATAAGAGCTTCTGCAATTTCCAATATATTTTTATTAAAGAAAAAGAGACTACATAACAGCTTCTGCAATTGCCATAACGGAACGACATTGTCCAACGGAATTCGCGTCTAATGTAGCCAAAATCCACATATGCGCATAATTCGCAAATGAGTGTTGATATGATTTCTCAAGATACATACAAAAAAGTAAAAGTAAAACCAACAAATGTAAAACTGGAAGTTATCCACGTACATCTCAATTGGACACTTGGAATAAGCCTACGTCTGTGACACTTGTTTATTTCGCTCAAATTATCCTTCTTTTTCTTAAGGTTTAGTTGTTTACTTGTTTATCATCAGTCAGTCAACAAACTCTCTTCTCATCAAATCTCTCTCGCAAACCCAAGTTTCAAGTCTGTCTTTGAATAATTGTATATATTGATTTCTAGTCTACAATTAGTTAAGTCTCGGATTAGGATAGAAGTATGTAGTTGAGAATCGAACGTCACTGCGTTTTACCGTTTGAAGTCAAAGATCAACCGAAGCTTTTGGAGAACTTCTTCAACAAAAGGTAAGTGAAGACTGAACCACCTATTTATCAAGTTATATCCATCCTTCTATCTATGAGACGTTGTCGCATTACTAATTAGACTATCTAAGCATATCAAGAATTTCGAGTCAAGTTTATCTTGGTAATTAGTTCTCGAAATATATATGACTAAGCTTAATGAACATTTGTTCATACTTGATGAATTTCGATTAAGAATAATTTAATGTTCATAATCTAAATTGTGATTCAAGATTATCATTCGAAAATATCCTGGAACTGTGATATGTGTCATTGATGTTATTTGGGAATATTTCGAATTGATTTAGAGAGAAATATAAAACTACTGTAAATCTGGATACAAGACAATATGCATACCAGTTTCACATACTGGGAAAACTGTTATAGGTCCGGAGCCGCAGTACATGTACCCAGTACACGAACCGACGTAGTTATAGTTGGGCAACAATTTTTTGGTAGCATACCCGGTATCCTTACCATAAAAAGTATGTTGCTCGTGAACCAGGAATGGTACGCATACCTAGTATGCATACTGAAAAAGAACTGTTGGTTTTGAAACCGTTGTGGTATCCATACCCGGTACGCAAACCGGAAAAGTTCTGTAAGTTCCGGAACTTATATTTTTCTTAAGAGTACACATACCCGGTACATGTACCATGACAAATATAGTCACAAACAAGGAAAAGTACACGTACTTGCTCTGTCGAATATTTTCTGATGCATACAAAATTATTTCTGTGAGATAATTAGCATTTGAATAAATCTCTAAGAACACTATATAGATAGAATTGATCACATTATAACCTATGATTGTGACTCAAATTTAAAGTCTTAATTTGTTTCCGTGGCAAAATATTTGTACGCCAACTGTCTATCTTAGTTAAGTTGTTGCTCCCATTAAAAGGGGAGATGAATGTGCATGAAGGAATTTTAAGTGTTTTGGTGATTTTAAACACTTTCTCGGTCATGTGAATTAAACACTTTCTCTTTGCGCGCGCTCCCTCTCTCTTGAATGTACTTAAAACGTCGTTGTGTCCCGAAGGTAATTGATGATGCAAACTACGTTACGTTACAAAATCTAAGGGTAGAATTGGAACTGACGATTAGTTGATTACCCTTTTCGTCGCGCTGGCCCAATATCTCCATAAGATAAAACTCCTACTCTTTTCATTATGCTCATCAGTTCATCAACACTTTCTAGTTTTTTCTTTGTTTTTTTTGGAGATCATTTCTCGGGAGAAACTATGAATCACAAGAGTAAGAGCGTTAAGTTTTGTATTACCGGCCTTCTTCGAATGTGGGAAAAATCGTACGGGAGGCTTAGATCTAATCATATTTCCATAATTTGCCAAGACAGTGCATTCGAAAAGGTAAAAAGCTCTTTACTTTAATATCAATCTGGAAGTCTTAAATCTCTCTAGAAACCGGAAGAGTGAAGGTGGTTGAGTCAAGGAAACATATAAATGTACAATGAGTAATCTTAATTAGCTTTCCAATGACTCTGATTTAATCTCACCTACTTGACTACTTCTTTAAATTTCAGTCATTTTCTCATATCCACACGTTGATTTGTTTTCTCGATTACATTTAGATTTTTGATGTTCTCTTGTTTATACAGAGAAGGAATTTTAATGGTAACACTCCCGGAATCTAAGGTTCTTGGTTTTCCTGCCGGAGAAAATTAAAGTCGGAGTTCGTGGGTGTTTGAATAGTCAACTAGATTCTAATGCTGTCTTAGATTATTCTTTAACTTTTCGTTTTTCTAGATAATCTTAAGAGAAGAATTTTATCAGATCATGTTTTGGTGTGAAAACCGAGAAACAGGGGACCTCGAAGGGTTTTAAGTTTTTGTATGTTTCGCCCAATACTGACGGAAAACCAATTGAATATACAGTAATTTGTGCTTTCCCTATTACAATTATCTTTAATTAGAAGTCTTCTTTATAAGGGTTCTTTGTTGCGCAGAATAAAGAAGCTCTTGAACAAGCTGATCTCATTTTAGGGGTGGATTTCACAAAATCCAATGAGGAAACAGGTCTGTTCTCTCACATTACATGTTTATGTAAGTAATGTATTTGGAATTACTGAATTTGCAGTTTTGAATTTGGTTATTATTTAGGTCAAGTATCATTCAAGGGCAAGAGTTTGCATTTAATCAGAGAAGGCATCCCAAACCCCTACCAACAAGCTATGACGGTTTTGGGCGAAGTTTTCCCGTTCTGGGATACAAATAAGCCCATATCTTGTTACGGCTTTGGTGAAGGTATGATCAATTTGATACTTCTGTTTTCCTTATCCTGTTTTGTTGTTTGTTGGATCACAAGGGAATGATTTTGTTATATGTTCACAGCAACAACACTTGGTGGTGTCCTCAGCTTTAGATCACCCTGTAATGGAATTGCAGATGCACTAGCGCAATACAAGGAGATGGTTCCTAATTTGTATCTTGCAGGTTGCTCTCTTTTCTATTTTTTTTATAATGATTACACGATTTGTCAGAGTTTGATTAGTATGTTTTTTGGGCTTGATTTTTGTTTTCATGTCGCAGGACCAAAGTCCTTCGCTCCTGTTATTAACATGGCAATTTCAACTGTAAAAAAAAACCAGGGGAAACATTACGTTCTGTTGATAATCTCTAATGGCCCGGTAGTTTGTTGTACCTTGACATTTTATTCCAGCTTAACTAGTGAGAGTTTAAACATGACATTCACTGATGCACATAAGGCTTAGGTTGTGAAACTGACGGTCTCATATTTTTGAAGTATTGGATTCCACTGGTGCACAGGAATAAAGATACCGAGTGTGGTCAGCTAAGCTGCCAGGAACAAGAGACCATAGAGGCGATTGAACTTGCAAGGTTGATTATTTAAATTTTTTTTACTGAGTGCTTGTCTACTTATTTTTTTGGTTTAGAAATGTTTTGATAAACATATTCTTTGCAGGAAATTTTCACTATCAATCATCTTGATTGGAGTCGGGGATAAGAGTAAGGACATGTCGAGGTTTTTCGAGGATCACCTTTCTGCTGAAGCCTTAGAAATTTTCCAAGTAAGCAACAATACTTATGCATCCAAGGTTTAGTAGATTTTCCAAGTAAGCAACAATACATATGTAACTACTTTAATTTTCCACATTAAAGGCTTACTTAAATTTGTGCGTATTTTCCTCAATAGGTTGTGAACCACACCGAAATTATGGCACAGAATTTGCCCAAGTCCGAGAAAGAGATGGATTTTTCTCTGGCAATCATGAAGAAACTCCGTTGCGTGTGATAATAAATCCTATGTAGATAATGCTTAAGTAGTTGTAATATTTGTAAGTTGGTTGAATTTTCTTGGGTGTGTCATATATTTATCCTGGCGTCATTAGGGGCGACCCTGAAAGAATTAAGGGCGACTTTTTTATTCCCAACCCATAGACAAGGTTATGGGATGTCCAAATTTATGGAGATTACCAAAGTACCCTTACACAATCAGTAGTTAGGAAAGAGGTATTATCTACCGATTACTAGTTAGTTTAAGAAAGGGTTATTGCCATAATCGGTAGAATACTATCCTATCATATCTACCGATTGTTAAAGTAGAAAACTCAATTTTATATGTTTTGCAGAAAAAATGAATTTGGGAGAAACCGTCTATAATCGGTAGCAAATGAACATCATATGACTACCGATTGTAATTGCCAACACAACCTTTGGACGATTAAGACCACCCTAAACCTAGGAATTTCATTTCATTTTCCTTATTTTCTTTTCAACTCTTCTTGTCCTCTTCTTCTTCCCTTCCGATTGTGGAGAGTAAAAACACTATTCCACCTATTCAAACTTCAATTTATCGTCGTCGTTCATCGCCGAATCAAAAACATCGTCGATTCTTCTATAAAACGATGACTGATACTAATGAACCCACGAAAGCTCGAGAAAAAAAATTAAAGAACAAAGTGATTGTAACTGCTGCAAACGACGAAGAACACGAACATGAAGAACATGAAGAGGATGACGCCGTTGATGTAGGCGGTGGTGGTGATTCTGATAATCAAACTCTCCAGCAAATGGCCCCAGTTAGGTAAGTTTCTATCGTTTTATGTGTTTATGTTGCTTCAATTTGACGAATCCATGAAAATAAGTTTTAGGGTTTTCAATTATTTCCCAGAATCGGTAGTTAGATCTTATTTTTATCTCCCGATTGTGTCCATTTTCTAGGGTTTTCGGTTACATCAACCAGAATCGAGAGTTAATTTTTATAGATTACTTCTAATTATACAAATCTGTTTGCCACTGAACCATAAAATTGACATAATCGGTAGCTAGGTTATATGTTGCCTTACGATTGTAACAGAGAATTAGAACATGTAGGGACACACAATTGGTACCCAGAATCGGAAGATACTATAAAGTATTTGTCTTCCGATTGTGTATAATCGCAGGTTATACGAATTCAACATACTACCGATTATGTAAGTTGTAAAATTTGGAAATTTTGTGATTTTAGCGAAATCCAATTTCGGGGTTATGTTTTAATCGGAAGCCAAAGGCTATTTCTTTACTTCCGAGTATATGCAATCGGTGGATATGTTATATTGTTTTGTTCCGATTATATATGTCTCATGACTTTATCATTTTTTGAACCCAAATTGATGCATAATCGGGAGAAGAAAACTAGAATATGACTTCCGATTGTGTGTAATCGGAAGAAAAGCTTTTACCCTTGCTTCCGATTGTGCATAATCGGAAGTTTATATTTTAATTATGACTTCCGATTATGGAGTTAGTAATGTGATTCTTACGAACCAATTTTATTGTTTAGGGATAGGCGAGGTAAGAAAGACTAAGATACAACTGTTACAGGGCCTCGTCAAAAAGGGGGTAAGAAAATAAGCAATGCGCGGAGAGAAAAGAGCCAAAAAGAAGTGGAACCAAGCGCTCAACAAGGAACTCAAGAAGAAGTACAAGCAAGCGCTCCAGAAATCACTCAAGAAGAAGGACAACCAAGTGGTACAAAAAGAGCAGGAGGAGTTACAAGGAAGCCAATCGCGAAGAAAGCATCACACCTTGTACCCATTTCTTTAAAGAAGACGGATTTTGAAGAAGAAATCCCTGGGATGCCTAGAGATGGAAGAGCATTGTTATTTGGCTACAAAGACTTCTGGTGCATATGGTTATGACTTTTCCCTCTAATATTACGATTCAATTTCTTAGGTGAACTCCATTTGATGTTTTGTCAATTAAAAAAATAGGTGAATAGGTTCAAGGTTTTGTCCAAATAGTGCGCTGATTGCATAATGGCTGGACAGCCTGTGCCAATTTAGAAGATAAAAAAGCACAGGGAGATGATTGATAATGTTGATAATGAAGAGTATGCAGCTGAGTTTGGGGAGAAAGTGACGAAGAACCCGCCCAAGAAAAACGCATCAAAGGCGAACAAAAGATCTCAGGCTTCTTCAAGCTCTCGTGCTGAAGGAAATATTGAGGGAGATGAAGGTGATGCTGGTGATAATGCGGGTCGTCCGGATCGTCTTAAGCGTTCTAAAAATTTAGCTAACAATATTAAGGAGAAAACTAGGTGATAATGTGTTGTTCGATGATACGGATTATGTTGTTTTAACAGTTTCTTTCGGATTATGGTGTTTTAAATACTTGTTTTGGATTATATGTTCTTAAGTTTATGGGTTATGAATGTATTTTGAGTTATGTTTATTACTTGATTGTCTGAAACTGCTGCATTTTTCACCATAATCGGAGGATACGTATCAATATTACCTACCGATTCTGGTAAATTTTCAAAAAATTGTGAGATATGTGCAAAATCGGTAGTAATGTTATCAACATTAACTACCAATTCTGGTGACTTTTCAAAAAAAAAAGTCAGACAGGTTCATAATCGAAAGTACAAATATTAACCATTTCTACTGATTATATTGGCTTCATTTTTATTGTTCTTCTGAACCTAAATAGCCTTATAATCAGACACAACATTTTATCATTGTCTACCGATTGACGTGGGGTTTAAAATCGGAAGATGAGGTGAACTTCATAATCTACCGATTTTTGTAGTTCCTAAATTCGAGAAACTTAAGATTTTTTTAAATATCAATTTTGGTGCAACTCCATAATCGGGAGACATGTTAACTCCAAGTCTACCGATTATGGTAGTTCCCAATTTCGAAAAACTTGAGATTTATTTTGAAAAAAAACTACAATCGGAAGGTATTTAGTTACCATGTTTCCCGATTATGAAGTTGCCACAAAATTGATATTTGAAAAAATATCAAGTTTTTCGAATTTGGGAACTACCATAATCGGTAGACATGGAGTTAACTAAATACCGATTATGGTAGTTCCCAAATTCGAAAAACTTGAGATTTTTCAAATATTAATTTTGGGGCAACTTCATAATCGGGAGACATGGTAATTAAATACCTTCCGATTGTAGTTTTTTTTTCAAAATAACAAAACTTTCAAACTACATATGTACACAATAACCTCCGATTATCCTAATATCTACCGATTACGTAAATAAACTACCGATTGTGGAGGGTATATTTGCCATTTCAAAAAGTCGGAGATAAGGGATGGCTTCATTTTAGGATTGGGTGACCCTATTTATCTTATTAGTCGTCCCTAATTCTTTCAAGGTCGCCCCTAATGATACCAAGATATTTATGGCTTTGATGGTTGATTTCTTTCAAAAGAACCATGAAATAATTTACTCGGCAGGCTACAGTAAAAGTTAATGATTTGAAGTTCGATAGAGGTGACTACATAGATTTTTGAAGAATTGTGAACTTGCATTTATATTTGGGAGACCTAATGCTTTCAAAAGACTATTAAGGCCTTAAGGGTTCCTTCTTTTCGGAAGGGTATGTTTGCTGTTCTTTCATCAACCCATTGGGATCTCTAAAATTAGTCTACCTAATTTAGTAATTGTTTCTGTTAGGGGTATGTACACCTGACACAACGAGGTGATAGACTAATAGATTCAAATTTCTGTTTTGTCGTATACTCTCCATTTTTGGAAATGAGATATTATCATTTTTTTCTTTCTTCAATTTAGCCTATTATTGGGCTAAAATGAAAAAATTAATAGCATCTATTTTCTGAAACGCAAGTAGTATTTGGAACCTGCAGTTTTAGTTTGAGCTAAATATGAGAGTTCAAACTTCTTAATTTTGTTTCTCCTCCTAATTGAGAAGTTTGAACTAAATATGAGTTAATGGTCTTTGGGCTTGGATAAGTTTCCACATCAAGTCCAGACTCGTTGGTGGAGAGTGGAGACATAAGACTATACGGCTAGTTTGTTTACAAGACGAACAAGTGAACTTATGTCTCAAACCTGCAGTGCGACCTAAGTTACACCCACAACACCATAAAGAAAACCAATTCTTCCCATCAAACAACCGACTACAGAAGAGACGGAATAACGATGACAGAAACAATTATGTTTTTTTTGGGTGCTAAAATAAGTTTATTAATTAGAAGAAAATATTACAATTGTCTTTTTCCACTACATTGGAGATATCAGGAGGTATATTTTCTTCATACTGAAAGTTAAAATTGTCATCCCTAAATTTTTTTTTTGCTAGAAAGTGAGCTACCTTATTACAAAGTCTGTGTACAGACTTACAAAACCAAAGTTGTTTATTCTTAAGTTTATTTTTAACTTGCAATATAATTCCTTGATTGAATCAATGAACCTGTAGCTCTTCTTCATTAATGGATCTAGCTACATTCTCACAGTCCACCTCAAAGATTACTTTGCTAATGTTCAGTTCCTCCATCCAATCCACTGCCTGTTGTAGAGCTTTACATTCAAAAATATTCAGCTTCATACTCAGTTACTTCCTCTTCTAGACAAGCTCCTTTGGCTCTTATGCATTGAACTGCATAATTTCTTATAATTAGTCCAACACTTCATTTTTTAGTAAAAGGCATATATAACCCATCAATGTTGATTTTTACAAAATCATTATCTGGTGGTACCCATTCCTTAACCTGCAATGCAACAGTGCTGTTAGCACAGTTTCTATCAATAATATTCAAACACTGCTGGAGGAGATGATTGATCCTAATAATAGTTCCTTGCTGACTAGGCTTAATTTTCTGAAAAATAAGGGAACATCTATATTTCCAAATGTACCAGACAGTACACATGAATCTGTATAGAATTTTCTCATCAACAAAACATATAGTAAGGATGTTCTGATCTTCATTATAGTTATAACTAGTGACCCAACTGTTAAAATCAGAAAACTGTGCAGTAACATTAAGAATGTCGACATTCACACCAAGCCATATTGATCTGGCATAGCTGCATTAAAAACACAGATGATTAAGAGTTTCAATATTACTATTACAGAAAAAACATTGTTGCTCAATTTCAGGCTTATACCTAGCAAGAAGGAATCTAACAGGTACAATTGTTTTAATGCATTTCCAAATAAATAATTGCACTCTGTGAGGTACTCTAGTTTTCCATAAATTTTTCCAAACATCTTTGGGAGTAGGATCAATGGTAGGAAATCTATTGACATTCTCAGAATTAATGGTATTATAAGCATTTTTGACAGAGAATTTTCCTTTTCTGTCTGGCTTCCATATAAGACTATCTTCTCATGTTTCAGGTATATGCATGTTAAGTATCAAGGTAGAACTTTCTTGAGAAAAAAGAGAGTTAATAACATCACTATTCCAATCTCTAGTTCCAGGCAAGAAAATATCACAAACAAATTCATAATGTTCATAGCTAGATGCTCCAACCACTGGAACAGGAGGGCTATCTAAACCTATAACCCAGCAATCTAGCCATATACTAACTTTAGTGCCACATTTGACAATCCACATAGAATATTTTTGAACTACTTCTAAGCCAGAGTAAAAACTTCTCCAAAGCCAGGAGCAATCATCTTTGAGCTTATTTAGATGGAGGAAACTACCATTTTTTTAGTACTTAGCTTTAAGAATTCTAAAGCATAGAGAGTCATCACCACTACAGGCTTTCCAAGCCTATTTGGCAAGTAAGGCAGTATTAAAGTTTTCAAGACTCCTAAATCATAAACCACCTAGAGATTTGGGAATGCTTATCCCATCCTATTGGATTAAAGTCTCTATTGTTCTTATGACCCCACCAAAAGTGTTTCTGAATAGAGTCTAACTGAGCTATAGTATCCTTAGGTATTCTAAAACTTCCCATTTGATGAGTGGGAAGGGCATTGAGTACATGTTTTACCATGGTGGACCTAGTGATTGATTCATGGTTTTGCCTTTCCAATTCTTCAATCTAGAACCAAAGGAATGAATGATAGGCTTAAAACCTTTGTTCCTTGTCTCTACCTAAAAGCAAAGTAACCCCAAGGTAAGTATCAGAGTCTTGCATTTAAGACATGTTTAAAGCTCTAGCAAGATCAGTTTTATCTTCTAGGACTCATATTCCTACTGAAATAAACACTAGATTTATTAAAGTTTAGCATTTGACCCGAGTACTTCCCAAAATCCTCAATAATTTTCAGAATACCTGTCACATTGTGTAGGTAAGCTTTAGCAAATATCAGAATATCATTTGCAAAAAGAAAGTGAGTAATTGTAGGAGCATTTCTAGCTGCTTTCACACCAGAAATAATATGCATGCCTATTAGTAGCTACAAGAAGTAATCTAGAAAGATATTCCATAGCTATAATAAAGAGATAAGAGGTTAAAGGATCCCCTTGTCTAATACCTCTAGTTGGCACATACTCCTCAGTAGGACTACCATTTAAGAGAATAGAGATCTTAGTAGTTGATATGCACTATTCAATATACCTGCAAATTTTTTCATTAAAACCTATCTTCTTTAAAATACCCATAAGAAAAGTCCACTCTAATCTATCCAAAGCCTTATAAATATCTAATTTCAAGGCCATTGTACCACTAAAACCTTCCTTATGCTTCATAGTGTGGATCATCTTATGAGCTATTACTATATTATCATAGATAGCTCTACCTGGAACAAAAGCAGACTGAAAGGGAGAAACAATATGTTTTAAATAAGGTTTCATTCTGTTTGCTAATATCTTAGAGATGATTTTATAAATAGTATTACACAATCCTATTGGTCTAAAGTCAACAGGATGCTTAGCTATATCAGTTTTTGGTATTAAAGATAAATAGGTTTTGTTGATTTCAGTAGGCATGTAACCAGTATTTAAAAAGTTTTGAACTGCATCAACTATGTCATTACCTACAATATCCCAGTTAGCCTGGTAAAACCCAGCTTGGAAGCCATCAGGCCCTGGAGAACTCCAAGAGGCCATATCTTCGATTGTTTTATGAATTTCTTCAGCTGAAGGGATTACAGTCAACCTGGAATTATCCTCATCATGTAAAACAGTTGGAATAATATCAACAATTTCATTAGGCAAAACATTATTAGTAGATATACTAACAGAACTGAAATGATTTATAAGAAGATTAGCAATATCATCTCTTTTATCTAACCAAACACCATCATTATCACAAAGACTGTCTATATTTTTCCTGAACATTCTTTTATTAGCAAGAGTATGTAAATACCTAGTGTTATTATCCATTTCAATAATAAATTTATCGCCAGACTTTTTCTTATAAAATTCACCTTGAATGAGAAACCACTCTTCAAGTTTGCTAGTTATATTTTTAAGTCTATCATGTTGAGAAGAAGAAGGTTCCTCATTTTGAATTTCCCCAAATTCAATCTTGTTCCATTGAGATAACCTTTTCCTAGTTCTATGATGTTTGACAGTTAAATTATAACCAGAAGAACCAACAGTAACATTATTCCAAGCAAGTTTTAACTGAGTTTTAAAACCAGAATGTTTCATCCACATAATGAAAAATTTAAATGGTCTTCATAAATTTCTCACAACAGTTTGAGTTTGAATCATAATTGGACAGTGATCTGAACCAGCCTGAACTAAATGATATAACTTAGAATGAGGAAAGTAAATTGTGACGCCCTTTTTACTAAACCTGCTTAGCTAATAGGTTTACAACCTAATTGAAGCATCAATTCAAGATCAACGATTTTAAGAATCATAATTACATAAAATGAACTAAAACCAATCCCTAACCGTTAAACCCAAAACACTCTGATATCAATAGATGAAGAACTCTCACATGATATAAATATATTTGTGTATTTTTTTACAATAGATGAAGAAAACAATTATATAAAATGTACATGAACATAACTTAGTTCGGTAACGCTTTAAACTACGAAAACGGATATCTTCATTGCACCCTTTCTTCTGATAACTGAAAACTGAAGTGGGAACGAGTGAGCACATCATCCCATAAGTGTAGTTGCATATTTTATGATGACTACACCCAAGTATATCTAAAGGCTATAAAGCTACTGACATTCAAGATTCAAAGACAAACATAATGTAAAGAACATGAAATTAAAGATTAACACAAGCATATAACGTGGTTCGGCCATGAAGACTTACGTCCACGGGAAAGAAGGTGTTTTTTTTATTGTTTAGGGTCTTTCCCTTGAAAGAGATACAAATATCACTTAGATTTCTCAATCTCTCTTTATCTAGATCTCTCTCAGGAATTCTCTGTAGAAAGACCATCTAGTATTACATAACATAAGTTGTCCATTTCCTTCTACATGGACTGGTATTTATAGGAAAATTAGACTCGTGAAGGCCTGGTCTCGCCGAGCTGGTGGAGCTATCGTACACCTCCTCGATACTTCGCACAAGCTCTATCTATCCCTCGTGATAGTCTCCTTGGTTCTCCCTCCGAGTTATCTCGCCCTGTTTGTCATCGTGCATCTCTTCCTTGGAGAACCTCGTGCTGTATCACCTCTGGGTTATAGTATAGATTGCCCGATCCTTCTGATACGATGTAGATTCGCCCACGTCTCTTCTGATCCTTCATTAAATGCAGTCTTTCTTTTTAGACTTGACCGTCTGAATCGATTAGACCACTCCTTACACGCATCATTCATGTAACGTCTGTAGCAGGTGTCTCGATTCAGACGAAATCAGCTTTATAGAGTATGATTCGATGTTTCCACTTTATCATCTTATCATGAGATCATCCCTTGGGATGTTGACACGTGGCCATCGGGTATTTTACCCTCATATTTTTCTCATTTTCTTTGCAACTTGCCAGGGAGTGATGGGAAGAAAACTTCACAACCGTCCCGCATTTATCGCCACGGCCGAGATTTCCACAACATCTGCATTTTTAGTGCGCTTTTACCCGTTGGACCTTGGATCGTCGGTTAGTTGCCCATTTCAAGATGGAGGATGTCTCTCTCTTTCTTTCATGGTCGTCATCGTTTATCGTGCCTTGACTTTTTTGGATAAATACTTGTTATCTTTTCGAGGACTTTTATCCCTATAAAAATCCTCTTAGGATAGAGAACTGAATTTCATTTTATTTTTCCCTTCTGTAGAATATAAGGTCTTTTTCATCAAAGCTTTCAATGTTCGGTGAGCGTTTTCCTCCTCGTCCTCCGTGGTGGCTAGCTGTTTATTCATGTTTTCTTAAGCGTGATGGTATGCCCTCTCATTTGCTTGATGCTTCGGTTTTTCTTGATATAATCTCTAGATCATCACCGATGTCTTATCGGAAAGACCTATCTTTTCGCATATTTTCTTTAGCCTCTTTAGTATTTTAAAGAAAATGGTTTGTCTGCTAGTGGGTTGGACTTTTTGCTGGAAGATTTTGTGTTCGCCATTGTGTTTCTTAACACGATTAGGCTTGGAAGCACTTCATACAGTGTGTTTCTTCCTGCGATTGGCCTTGGGAACACTTTGTTTCATGTGTTTCGCCCATTTTGGCTTAGAAACACTTTCTGCTATTAAGCACGTTGTTACTTAGTTTATAACAAATAATTTTCGTTTGTGCAATATGTTCTTCTTTTACGAGTGGTGGATACGGATTGTTCGAGTTGCTGAAGATGCTGCGGTATAAAATATTGTTTTCGTATTTGAACGTATATATATACCTTTCCCCTGTTTTATGTTGTAGCATCTGATGCCATTTTTGGGAAAAGAGTGAGAATGCCTTGGCTACTTGGCAGTATCCATCTATTGCTCCTGCACGAGTTGTCAAGGAGGTTTCGCTGCTTATTCTGTTTGTGGAGTGGTTTCTGATGTTTCTGAGGGTGGAATCGCTTATGCCCCAATCGGGGGATGTAGTTGCTTTTTATGCTGTTGAGTGCGAGGGTCGAATGGTGATCGAGTAGGATGCTCCTGGCGAGGCATGATCGTGATGCTCCTTTTTTTTTTTTTTTTTTTTTTTTTTTTGTAAATTTGAGAATTTTAATACGCCCTCGTGTTGTGTCCTAGGCGAATAAAATTTTGTAATGAAAGTTCTTATTGAAATGGGTGATGGTAATTAGTTCCGCATCTTTGTGTTTTTTATGGTAATGACTCTGTGGGGTTTGTGTGTATACTATTGGTCCAACCATGGGTGACAAAGCCAAGGAGTGATCAATTCCTTCAGTGGATAGGGCATCTTTTACGGTGTTGAACTTTCAGTATAGCACCTTCCCCTTCTTTCCTTGGTCTGGTGCCTTCATGGGATTGGTGTTTTTAATAGTGTCCTGTTTAGGTTACACTTGCCCCAGGTTTATTAACCATTGTTTGGAGGGCAATATCTCGGTCAAGTGATTCTTGCCTTAGCCAAAGGTAAGTACCTTGGTTATGGATATCTTCTGTTATGGCAGGACATCATCCGATTTCATGATCGTGATGGCATTACCTTAGGTCTGTTCCCGTCTTAGGTAGCTTAGGGTGTCCCCCGTTTAATCTTGCTTCATTCGGCTAGATGGCATTTCCTTAGGTCTGTGTCCGTCTCAGGCAGCTTAGGTATTTTACCCGCATCATTCATTGTAGAATGGAAGGTGTGGCTAGCACCGTGCCATGATCTTGATGGGATTTTGTTATAATGCAAATATGATATGATTATGCAAATGCAAGAAAAGATGAAGCGAAAAATAAAAGTAGAAAATTGCAAGAAAAATAAACTAACAAAAATTAGAGTAAATGACAGGAGCATGCAAAAGGATTAATTTTATTATTTTCAAAAGTGGGTTTATAAGCCATTAGTACATTTCGGTAAGGTACCCTTACCTGTTACATGTAGGGATTCGAGTCCCATTTTCATAATTTGTCTTCCTAAGCGATAAGCTATTTAAGCATTATGTGGCTTGAGGTATTTGATGTTCCAGTGGAGTTCTAGTTCTTCCCCATTGGGTTTGAGAAATCTGTATGCTCCATCGCATGCCTTGGCGATGACTGTTAGTGGTCCTTCCAAGATGGGAGAAAATTTTCCTAACTCGCGCTGGTATGGCGGGATCCCGCGCCAGACTATGTCTCCTGGGCTAAATTGCCTTTGATGAACACGTTTGTTGTATTCTCGGGTTAACCTCCGATGGTAATTTTCCATTCTCTGTAGAGCTATTTCTCGGTTTTTCTCGAGATCGTCTAGCTTGGCGAGTATCATGTCCAAGGTGAGGTTCTTTTCCCAAGCCTCGGTCTTTGTCGTTGGGATCATCGCCTCAGTTGGTATGATTGCTTCTGTGCCATAAGTAAGAGCGAAGGGAGTCATCCCTATTGCTTCTCTTCGTGTGGTCCGGTAGGCCCACAGAACATTGTGTAATTGCTCACACCAGCTAGCCCCATGTCTATCCAGCTTCTTTTTGAGCATGTCGGAGATGGTTTTGTTAGTGGCCTCTACCTGGCCATTACTCTTAGGGTAGATGGGTGTGGATTTATTCTTCCTGATCTTGAAGCAGTTAAAGAGGATGTCAATGTTTTTCCCTCGGAGTTGGTCTCCAGTATCGGATATGATGGCGGTTGGGATACCAAAGCGACATATGATGTGCTCGAAAAGGAATTTAAAGACATCGTGGTCTCTAATGTGCCTGAGGGATGAAGCCTCAACCCATTTGGTAAAGTAATCAGTGGCCACGATTAGGTATTTTCGTTGTCCTATGCCAGCTCGTAGAGGTCCAATGATTTCAACCCCCCATTTGGAGAATGGCCAAGGGATGAGTACGGATTTTAAATCCATTGATGGTGCATGTCTTCTCTTTCCAAACTTTTGGCACTCTAAACATGATTTTTCCATCTGCTTTGAGTCCTCGTTCATGCTAGGCTAGAAGTATCCTTGTAGCCTGGCTTTGTGTGCTAGGGATCTTCCTCCACTATGGTTACCAGCGTATCCATAGTGTATTTCTATTAGTATATTTTGTCCTTCGACGAAGGAGAGACATCTGAGCAATGGTCCCAAATATGACTGTTTGTACAGTATGCCGTCTCTTAGATGGTAGTTTCCCGATCGGGATATCACTTCGTGTGCGAGCTGTTGGTCGCTTGGGAGATCGCCATTGGCTAGGTATTTCATGATTGGGGTTCTCCAATCGTCGTCTGGTAAGGCCTCGTGTTGGTCTGTTATGTCCATATTGAGGATTTCCATGTCTCGTTCTATGGGTATGGAGGGAAGCAATACCCTTTCGATCCTCACGTTTGTTGCTTCCGGGTCTATTGTCATGGAGGCAATGAATGTTAAGGCATCTGCATGCCTATTATTGTTTCTGTTTAGATGCCTGAAAGTGATGTTAGGTATCTTTGTGATATAGTGCTCGGCGAGTTGGAGGTATCCCTGCAAACAGGTATCAGAAGCTTGATATATTCCATCTATCTGTCGAATTATAAGCTGTAAGTTACTTGTGAGTCTCACTTCATTGATGCCTAGTGCAATTATTACTCGTAGGGCGTGTATGAATGCCTTGTACTCGGTTATGTTATTAGTATCGGGGAATTATAGCCTTAGGATGTAGACGATCCTGCGGCCTGTCGGAGTCGTAAAGACCATTCCGATGCCGGATCCTTCCGAATTACATGACCCGTCTACAAAGACTTCTCATCGTCTGGGATTCTCCGAGCGAAGCAGCTCAGGTGGGTCTTCCATCTCGTCCTCCATCCCTGGGATTTCTTCGATTTCATCCGTATCATCTAGAGGGAAATCAGCTAAAAAATCCGTAACAACTTGGGTTTTGATTGCCGTTTGGGCTTGATATTTCACCCCAAATTGTTTGATTTGGGATCCCCATTTGGAGATTCTTCCAGCCCTGTCGGCATGGTCTAGAACAGATTCTATTGAGCTATTATAATGACTGTGACTGTGTGGGCATGGAAATACGTTCGCAATTTTTGCGTCGCGTAAACCAGGGACAACACGATCTTTTCAATTTTAGAGTAGTTCTTCTCTACAGATGTCAGAGTCTTCCTTATGAAGTAGATAGGTTTTTCTACTTCTTTATCAATACGGGTTAGCACTGTGATGATCGAGGTGTTAGTCGCCGATAGGTAGATGTAAATATTTTCTCCCGGATCGGGTTTATGAAGGATTGGCAAGGTGGCCAAATGTTCTTTGATCTTTTGAAAAGCTTCTACGCACTCATTGCTCCATGATAATTTTTCATCTTTCTTCAAAGTGTTGAAGAAATTTTTACATTTGTCGGATGATCTAGCTATAAACCTTCCCAGGGCTGCTAGTCGACCATTTAACCTCTGCACGTCTTTGACTGTGGCAGGTGAAGGCATCTCGAGTATGGCTTGCACTTTAGCGGGATCCACCTCGATGCCTTGCTTAGTGACTAGGTATCCTAAGAACTTCCCTGAGGTAACTCCAAAGGCGCATTTTGCCGGGTTAATTTTCATGTTGAATTTCTCATTTGTTCGAAAATCTCTTTGAGGTTATTTGCGTGGTCTCGTGGAAGCTTACTCTTTATAAGCATGTCATCTACATATACCTCTAGGGTTTTATGTATCCATTGGTTAAACATTTTTTCCACCATTCTTTGGTAAGTCGCGCCCGTGTTCTTTAGTGTGAATGACATTTTAGTGTAACAGTATAGTCCTCGAGGAGTGAAGAAGGCAGTATGCTCTTGGTCTTCCTCGACGAGAGGAATATGGTTATAACCAGAGTATCCATCCATCAGGGATAGTAATCCGTAGCCAGATGTTGCTTCCACGAGTTGATCAATATTAGGGAGTGGGAAGCTATCCTTTGGACAGGCTTTGTTGAGATCACTGAAATCAATGCAAATTTGCACTCCCCCATTTTTCTTTGGTACGATTACCATGTTAGAAATCCATATGGGATACTGCACTTCTCGGATGACTCCTGATGCTTCCATCTTTTTTAATTCCTTTTGAATTTCTTCGTGATATTCTGGCGCCACCTTTCACATCTTTTGCCTTATGGGCTTATGCTTTGGGTTGATTTGCAAATGATGGCAACATATTTCCGGGTTTATCCCAGGCATATCTTCCATACTCCACGCAAAGACGTCAGAATATTCTTTTAGGACTTGTATTAGTTTGTCTTCTTCCTCTTTGTTAAGGAGAGTTCCAATCCTAACCATACCCGGGTTTTCAGGTGTTCTGATATTGACCTCCTTTGTGGGTTCCGAGGCCGAGAAATTTGATTTGAGCTCTTCGACATCGGAAAGATTCTGTAATGGCTCCATAGGTGAGTCCGAGATTGGAACATCGTCCGAGTCAAGCACATTACCCGAATGCCTTGCTTCGTTCGTTGTTGCTATGAACGCATCGATTTCAGCCTGGTTCTTAGCGTTCTTAACTCTCTTCTTTTTTGCTTTAAAGGAATTTACTCCTTTCTCTCCATTTTGTACGTCCATATTGTAACAGTACCTGGCATCGCCTGAGTCTCCCACAATCTCTGCGATCCCATCGGGTGTTGGAAACCTTAGTCTCTGATGGTAGGTCGAGGCAACTTCTTTGATCCCATGGACCCAGGATCTCCCGAAAATGGCTGTGTAGGGTGAAAGTACATCTATTACACAGAAAGTGGTTAGAGTGAGGATTTTTCCTACTCGAATTTCTAAGGTGATCTCGCCTCTTGGGCGGGTCGATGAGCCATTGAAGCCAAATATGTTATAGGTAGAACGGATTAGGCATTTGTCTCTAAGACCCATTTGCTTGAATGTTTCATAAAACAAGATTTCGACAGAACTTCCTCCGTCTATTAGTATTGTAGGCATGTCCCATGGCAATACCTTAGGATTTTCTTGCTCGCCCTCCTGCTCAGGCAGTGCGATAGCCATCCTAACAACTAGTGGATCGTTGTGGTTTCGTCCTTCATATTGGTCCTCCGAGGCTGAAAAACTTATAGGTATTTTCATCCACTCCTGCTTAGGAGGTTCTTTGGCCACACTGAAGACTTCGTCACCTTCGACATTTCGTTTTTGGATTCGTCCTGTAATACTTCTTTCAGGTGTGGGAGCAGTGATAGATGAGTGTGATATCATATTGCATCCCAAGTATTGTGCCTCGCGTGGTATTTCTACGCGATGTACGGGTGTTCCCACCGTTGGTTGGATCGCTGGCTGTGCGATGTACTCCTCGAGTTTTCCTTCATCAATCATGTCTTGCACCATCTTCTTCAGATCTCTGCATGAGTCCGTCGTGTGGCTATAGAACTGGTTAAACTCGCAGAAGTATGTTCTATTCTTAGCGCGCTCGGGATGCTGTCCTCTATTCCATGGGTATGTGATCTTACATTTCCCATCGATCTTTCTAAAGATCTCGGATATAGGTGTGTTTAGTTTCGTATAGACCGGGTCTACGAACTTTTCCTTCTTTCATTGGGCTTGGTCTCTCCCTTTCCATCCTCCACTTCGGTGTTTATCGAACTGGGTCGATCCATTGTTGGATCGCCCTGCTCCTTGGGATGACGCTTGAGGGTTCTGTGGTTCTACCACATTTGCTCCTCTATTTGTTCCTTTTACCAATTTGTCATAAGTACCATCTTGGAGTTCTTTAAGGGCTATGTAATCCTCTTGAATCTCTCTCAGTTTCCCTAAATTGGGTGGCATGGTCTCGTACATGCAAACAAATATGGGGTCCTTCTTTCTTAAACTATTTTTAAAACCCAAGATCGTATAGGCCTCTGGGACTCTTCCGATCTCGGCACATAATTTTCTTCAACGAGTTACCAGAGAGCGGAGTGACTCGTTCAGTCCCCTGGATAACTTGAACAGCATGTCAATTTCGGGTTTGACTCGGCTGTTATGTATGTATGTTTCTAAGAACAACTCGGATAGATGGTCAAACGATTTAACCGATGCCTTTGGAAGGTTATTGAACCACATTAGGGCGTCGTCTTTTAGACTGGCTGGAAAGAACCTACATATAACTACCTCGTAGTGACTCTACTGTGTCAGTGTCATGCGGTAGGATCTGAGATGTTCGATTGCATCGGCGGTCCCATGGAAGGGAGTTGCAAACGTTGGGAGATAGCATTTCCTTGGAAATGGTTGGGCTAGTAGACTCTCCGATAAGGGAGACTGTCCATCCTCTTGTAGTACTTCCTTCAATTTTTTTCTTTCTTGTTTTCCTGTAGCCTCTTTGCACATCACTTCGAGTTGACAGAGTCGGTCTTGTAATTGGTCATCATTGTGCCTCGTTTCGGCCTTCTTCCTTCGTCCTTGCGCTCTTTCAGGCGATTCGAAGCTTCTGGACGGCGATATCTTGATCGCCATGAATCCTTGTCTGATTGCTCGGCGTACGTCACTATTTTAGAACTAGTTGACTTTGAAGTCTCCCCTCGCTTAGGGTCTATGACTGCGCGGTTCTCGGCCGTGCAGTTGATTTTTACTTCGTCCTCCTTTTTCTTTTCTCGTCTATGCTTGGGATCGACATCGGATGATCCCTCGGACGGGATTTCTTCCTCGTTTAGGACTTCTCGGCTTCCTTTCGGAAAGCGCTCTCCTGTTTCCTCTTCCAAGGTGTCAGGGATATGCACTCGCTCATCGTCCTGTAAGTTCTCAAAAGGATTCTCTTCCTCGGGGTTCTTCTCTATGGTAGTGAGTGGAACCTTTTTCTTTGTTTTGCGTTTCATCCTGCGGTTTCTCCGTTCTAGCCTCCTGTTACGTCTCTCTAACTTTTTCTTCTCTCATTCTGCGCCTCTTGAGCTTTCAGGATGGCTGTGATAGTAACAGTTGTATCGCCGAGGTTAGATGGTTCGCCTTCCTTCTCCTCATTATTTACTGTTTGCCTTGGCAAACGATTTAACCCTCCTGGTTGAGTTAAAGGATATTATTCTGTCTTTCAAAGAGATTTCCCTTTTCGTCGGAGCTAGAGTTATCGGTTAACGCCCGGGGGGGGGCCCCCCTCGATATTGGTTATCGGGTTGTCCCCCTCCTGGGAGTACACCGTTGTGCATAGTTCCACCGAGTTCCATCTCGTCTAGGCCTCCAGATAGGGCTCCACCAGTTTCACCTTGGCTCGTGCAAGTGGATCGTCTTGTCACCATTGCCTTACCTGCGATATATGCAATAAAACTCAACTTGTCTTTTCTTACAGAAAAGTGGGACCCTAGATTTGCAGGTCACGTACAATTACTAAGTCATAGTTCAGACTGGACAAATAAGTACAGGAAGACTTTGCAGTAAATTTTGGAGACATGTGAAGATGTCAAAACATTCCCTACTTGCACAAGTTTTTGGTGATAGTAAAAAGGTGTTTTGCTTGTCTCTCTACTTGAGAAAAATACCTCCTTCTACACGTCATACCTTTATTAGGAAAAAGCCAAGTTTATGACTATTGAGCATATCTTCCCATTTTAGGAAATATTTCTCATTACCTTTAAACTTTTGATTTTGAACAAACTTTGAGTTTGATGAATGATTATGTACTCATTAACCCTTCCCCTTGACTTAGAGTTAGATTTCTAAGAAGAAGATTGTAGATTATCTTGAGTTTCTTAGAAGATGAAGAACATCATGAACAATTTGTCTTTTCAACTTTCATAGGACAATATTTTCCCTTATGAAATTTACTTACTTAAACTTCTTCCCATCCCTTTCATGGAGGAGATCGTTTGAGTGCCGAAGTGTTGAAAACTCCATTTTCACTCCGATCTTCAACTCTCCTGAGTATCTTGTGGAAGATATAGGAAATCTTAAAAGAATGAAAATTTTGAAGAAAATTAGTTAAAAGGATATAGATCTGTTAATTTTGAGGGTCTTCAAGACTTCACAGATCGTGTAGACTGTGTTGATTCCGAGCTCTACTCATAAATTCTAACAGAGTTCTACATAGTGGTATGAAAGCCACTTCTCTCAAGGAGATTATGAAAACAATATAGACCTGTTACTAGGGTGGTAGAATAGATCTTCATACCTCTTTGTTTCTAGCACCAAAATGTAGTTGCATCTTTTCTGATGACTACACCCAAGTATATCTAAAGGCTATAAATCTACTAACATTCAAGATTCAAAGACAAACATAATGTAAAGAACGTGAAAGTAAAGATTAACACAAGCATATAACGTGATTCGGCCATGAAGACCTACGTCCATGGGAAAGAAGATGTTTTCTTTATTGATTAGGGTCTTACCCTTGAAAGAGCTACAAATATCACTCAGATTTCTCACTCTCTCTTTATCTAGATCTCTCTCAGGAATTCTCTGTAGAAAGACCATCTAATATTACATAACATAAGTTATCAATTTCCTTCTACATGGACTGGTATTTATAGGCAAATTAGGCTCGTGAAGGCCTGGTCTCGCCGAGCTGGTGGAGCTATCGTACACCTCCTCAATACTTCGGAAAAGCTCTATACTATCCCTCGTGGTAGTCTCCTTGGTTCTCCCTCCGAGTTATCTCGCCCTGTTTGTCATCGTGTAGCTCTTCCTTGGAGAACCTCATGCTGTATCACCTCTGGGTTATAGTATAGATTGCCCGAGCCTTCTGATACGATGTAGATTCACCCACGTCTCTTCTGATCCTTAATTGAATGCAGTCCTTCTTTTTAGACTTGACCGTCTGAATCGATTAGACCACTCCTTACACGCGTCATTCATGTAACGTTTGTAGCAGGTGTCTCGATTCAGACGAAATCAGCTTTATAGAGTATGATTCGATGTTTCCACCTTATCATCTTATCATGAGATCATCCCTTGGATTGTTGACACGTGGCCATCGGGTATTTTACCCTCACATTGTTGATTTCCTATCGTTTTATTCTTCTACTTTCTGTCTTTTAGTAGTTTATGCTGTATGTAACTGCCAATCCACATCAATTATACTATTACAGGGGTTCGATCCCCAACGAAGCTTGATAACCATCAGACCACTTGATAGTTCAAAAGCTTTTATACCATATGAGCTATCGCATTACTTTAAGTTTTACTAATTTAAATATGCATCAATTATTTTTATCTTTTGGTGTATATGGGAACGAAAAATAGTTTGATCCCACGGTGTAAAAGTTCTAACTCCGTCACTGGCCCCCGGGTTTTACCCGGAAAAATAGGCATACATCTAGTCTAAGTCTACGTTGGGGGTCACCAAAGGTTGTTATGACTGTTAGCAGAGGCAATGATAATCAAAGACATGCATTTATGTTTAGAAACTTATAGTGTTTTGTGAGACTTTTGAGTTGCGACTACATTACGATTGTTTGTTTAGTTCTGTTTCTTACATGAATCTTCTTGGTTTGCTTTTGTTGATTTCCAGGATAATCAAGTTTAAGTCATGCAAGGAAGTTTCCTCGTAATTTTCTACCTTTTCCTGGGCCTCAAGATGTGAACCACCCAAAGAATGTCAATTTTGAGGACATTGATGTGGTTAGCTTGTGGAAGTCTAAGCGAAGCTTCGGCTCGGGTCCTATGAATTATGATATGCCATGTTTGTGACTTCCGAGTTCTAGACCTCGTCGTGTTTCAGAAGAGTCGTGAACCCTATCCCTATCAGGGTTTTGAAAAAAAGTGAAAATTAAGAAGACGATGAAAATTAAGGTCTTCCCAAGATTGCTAGCAAGTAAATATTTTAAGTAGAAGTCAAGTGTTCTACTGTTCTTACACTCACGTTAAACCTAACTCTCTCTTCGATCTTGCCGTCAAAAATTATCCTGTCTGGTTTCTGATGCTCTCCAATGGCGACTGTAATAGATTCATCATCAAACAATCACTTAAATCTCGATTCAATCCCAACAATCGATCTAAGAACCGTTCCATTTTCAATAAAAGTGCTGGTAATCGTAAACAAACTTACTCTCGCCTCCGTTCATTATCATCGTCATCAGTAAAGCCGTATAATTCATTAACATCCGATCCTGAATCAAATGAAAACAAAACAAGATGGTTGTGTCTTTACTTCATCAATTGTTCACAAGAAACTACCCCAGAGGCCTAATTCATCAAAAAGATTTGAACTTGATAGGTTTGAGAAGTTTCCTGCTGTAAATTCTAATGGGGTTAATGTTGATATGGTCGAATTGGGTAATTTGAGAGATCCGTTTGATTCTGAATTGAAGAAGAGGACAATTGGATTAGACAATGAAGTTGATTTATTAGGGTTTTTGAAAAAGGGATTTGGGATAGTTGAAGAAAGAAGAAAAAAATTGTTGATGCTAGTGATTTTGGGGATTTTCTTCCAATTGGTTGGAAGCTTTTGGTTAGCGTAAGGAGGAAAGATGGCAATTTTTCATTGTTCTGTGGCAGATACATAAGGTATGGCCATTGGGAGGGCATTTACCCTTTTGATTTAGAGTTGCATTTGCTCATTATGTCAGTGTTATTCTGTTTTTGGTGTAGACATTGTATTTATCACTTAACCTATAGTTTTAGTAGCAATGACTGATCCAGCTAAAGCTATGGGAGGGCATGTGCCCACCCAGGAATTGGCTGGCCAAAGGAGACGATTAGTGTTTCTTAAAACTATAGTACTAGCAATGACAGATTCGGCAGGCCATGGGAGGGCATTTGCTTCCCTGGGGTTTTTGTTGAAGGGTTTTCGTTGCACTATCATGGCTCGGCCCCTGAGTAGTAGGTTTACATATAGTCTAAGTTTGGCTAAACAAAAATTGTTCTCGATATTAGTTCCTTCAATGGTGTTTGCTAATGAGGCAAGATTTTCATCTTGCTTCTTATCTTTTTCCTCGCTAATTCATTTTTCATGCTGATAAAGGTAGTGAAAATTAGAGATAGTCATTTATGTTTACTCTGTTTTCTTATGAACTTATGTTTATGCGATTTTGTAGTCAAGTTACATTTATTTGTTGTATCAAACTTCTTACATATATCTTCTTTGGTTTTGGTTTTTGTTTTTGTTGATTCCAGCCCAAATGAATTGCAGTTCAACTCTTGCAAGGAAGTTTCTTTGTATTTGCTCTCTCTTTCAGAACCTCAGGATGTGAAGCAGTCATAACATTGTTAATAGTTCTATGGACATTGATGGGGTGCATAACTTAGCTTCTGGAAGTCTAAGCCAAGTAGTTTATTAAGTGAAGCATCTCAAACCTTCTGCTGATGTCTGTGACTTCAAACCCTGGTTGTGTTTTAAGAGTTTAAGAGTTGAGAACCTGGAAGACTTTAAAAAAAAGTGAATTCTGACTTGTATCTGTCTTAGGGGATAATCAGAAGAAGTACTACGGAGCATCCTATCCTAGATGATGTTTGCTTCAGAATAAGGCCTGGGCCTTCATTTGTTGGTCATGCATATGAAGGGATTAGTGGGAGAAGGCCTGATGTTCCATGTGGAGGGGATGAAGAAAGAGCCGCGTCCAATCTTCATAAGTATGTTATCCAGTTCAAAAGGGTTCAATAGCATCAATTTTGACAAAAGGACTGTAAGCTCAAACTTCATTGCGTCAATGTTAACAAGTACATCATAAAATTTGAGCTTCTGGTGAGAAGATGCAAGGAGTTGAACTGTTATAATTCCCTCGTCGATACTCTTGTATAATCAAGCAAGGATGTTAATGTTGCTCCAATCTGAAGGGATCATATTGAGTTCTTTAGACTTTGGCTGTTGTTCTAGTGGAGCTCACAGAAGACAATGGTGATTGTGAATTATAAGTTTAGGCTGGTTTTTAAAGAGATCAGATAGTAATATGAAGAAAATGGCACCAATACTTTCAGAAGATTTCTTGATAAATCTCTGTTGTGGCGGTGACGCTTCTGTTGGTATTCTGTGAGTGTATTTTGGAGTCCTACAATATGGGTGTATTTGTGAAGTCTGGAAGTGGGAGTCACTGAAGTTTAGTGGTTTGGAAAGAGTGCCCAAGATCTCCGGATAATATTATTCTAAACTAATTCATATCTACTCAGTTCGCAGTTTTCATTTACGACGGTCTATGTGGGATGAGATGTTTTCTGCGGAAAGCAAGTTATGCTGGACACTGTCTCAAGCAACGATGCCTCAGTCATGAGCCGCAGATATCTACTTTTGATAAATTTAAAAGCAGCGCCCCCTCACTCTGAATCAGGATGAGCCAGGTTCTTCTGCCCCCTTATTATTGCAGGATGAGGTTAGTTCCTTACTTATTTTCTAGCTTTTCCCTACAATTTATTTTTACTTTCATAAACTCCTCACATCGTTAGCCTTTTTCTAATTTTAGTTTTGTACCTGTTTTCGCTCTTTCTCCTTTTGTTTGATTCCGTTTGTTTCCTTTCTGTTTTAGCTCCCTCTTATAATTTTAGACAGTGGTTCTTTAACCTCATCTTTGTAGCTGCTATATGTATCATCTCACCATATAAATTTTTGTGCAAATTCGCATGGAGTTCCTTGAATATGAATCGGTCAGGTTAAGGACCAAATGAATTTATTCTAGTAACTTGATCCATTATGACCATCCTACATGAGGTTACTCTCTGGAAGCCTGGGACCGTGGTTCATGAATCTGGTTTATAGTTGGTTCTGTGTTTCTTCCTGTAGTAAGTCTTTAGTATTGTTTAGGCCTGCAATTGTATGACTGAAGCTGAAGTTCTAAACAATTCCTTGTATGGTATATCTGAATATTTAAGCATCTGCTCAATTGTTTGAAATTCGGAATGCATTGTTAGTATTATTATGGTGCTCTTAGTCACCAGGAGCGGGTGCGGGGTCGGGAACAGGAGCGAAATTCGTCAAATTTTCAAAAATGAAATTAGGGGTGCGAGTCAGGAGTGTAAATAAGTGTCACAGATAAATTAGTTGTACTTCTAATTTTCGTAATAAATAATGAAAAAACATTTAGAAAATTCTAATAAAGTTCCTATTTTTAAAAAGTGTATCTCATCTGATTGAGGTATTGAAGAGTGTATGGACTATATGTGTCATATATATATAGAGTGAGTTAGATGTATTTATAACTCCTAGATCTAGGTCAGAAACAAAAAAAAGTTTAGAAGTCTCTAGAACTTCTAGAATCTAGATGACAGAGAGAAGTCAAATATTGTTTTGTATATCAAGAATATTAATACAGAGAAGGGAAGTTATAGTTTGAACTTGGAAATTGCTTAGGTTATATAAGTGAAATGCTCCTCCCATGGTGGGAACGTGATTCTCCCTTGTGAGGAGCGCAATCCCAACACAAATTTCACTGAGGAGCGCAAATTCGCGAATTTCAGGGAAATTTGTGATGACTATGAGCGAATCTGGTGACTAAGATGGTGCTGTCACTGCTGTGGATTCTGTCATGAAAAGAAATCAGTGGTGTTTCTTAGAAGCTATGCACAAACATTTGGATCTTCTTTGGTTACTGGAGAAGATTCTTATATTCTGTTTAGATGATTTTGAAATCTGAATATATAGTGTGATTCTGTCGGAGTGTTATGGATTTAGTTTCTCAAGGTATTTCTATGGGTTCGATAAAGATTTAAGATGTAATGGTTGTCCTTACTCTTGGTGTCATAGGAGATATATTAGTACTCAACTCATATATGAAATGTTAGAGATTTATGCAAGTTTAAGTTTTCATTGAGTTATACATTTATCTTTATCTTATTCTGATCATGCTTCTATTGGATTTTTTCTTTCTTTTAGATTTTAATTATCTTTTTTAGGCCTTGGACACTAGGTTCGTTCCTTCTTTATGAAGCTTGGCAATTGAATGGTCATGTCTCTCCTAGTTTTAAGTCGATCCTAAAACTCAATCATCTTACAAAAGAATTGAAGAGTTGGAACTCCCTCTATTTTTGTAATATTCAAAGTAGGAATGGGACTATGTGAGCTGAAATTGGTACCCCAGGTTGATAGTGTTAATCTTTGAATTGGCTGTATATTAAGAAGTTAAGAAGAACTACAATTTATAGTAGAACTATTGATGTATGGCAGCAACAATCTAGAGTTTACTACTATACTCAGTACGACTAATGTACAAAACAGTTTCATAGATTAGCAAGGCTAGGAGGGATTACATGATCACCCCAATGAGATTAGCAAAGAGTTGGAGAACAAGAAAAATAACAAAACTAAAGATTGCTGAGTAAGAACGTAGTATTGATTAGAAGAAGTCTTTCTAGGTTACTTTACCCCATGCATTGGATCTACCTAATCCCTATATTTATACAATGAGAAAGACGTTTACATCTTTATTTTTCTAGGTTGCCATACTGTAGGTGTTGTATCTCCCTTCCTCCTATTCCCTTTCTGAATGTTTGTGTAGCAGAAATCTCTCTTCTTCTATACTAGCACAGTATTATGGACTATAACTCTCTCTGCACTAGTAACTTTAAGGAATAGAAACTCCTCCCAAATTTTGTAATTTTAGGAAATAGCAACTCCAGCTTTTCCCTTAGGAATAGAATTCTGAATCCAAAATTACTTGGGAAAGTGATTTGCTTGTATGTGAGCGCAGCTATTGGGTGTCTCTTGATGGGTCCTGTATCTAAAAATTGATTCATCTGAGTAACTTGTTCCATTCTCACCATCCTAAGATGTTGTTCCATTCATCTTTTGATGGGTCTGGTTTTGAAGATTCAAGCATCTCCTTTCTTTTTGATAATTGGTTCTGTGTTCCCCCTTCAGGTCTTGTTTGTCCTCGTATAGTTTATAGTCTTCGTATGAGAAGTGAGGTGTTGTAGATTCTGTTATGAGAAGTGGGGTTTCTTACAAGATATGCCATTAACATGTAGATCTGGTGTGATTATAGGTTGTAGATTTTGATGCCATTTTGTATAATTTTGAAATATAGTTGGTTTTGTGGAATCTAGCAGTGTTTCGAATTTGTTTCTCGAAACATTTCTGACGTGGGCTAATTTACTTTTAGGATATATTAGTTTTCTTTATGCTTGGTGTGATAGGAGATATAAGAGTAATCAATTCTATTATGAAAGGTTATGCAACTCTGACTAGACAACATTGACTGGTATGCTCAAGTAAAGTTAGAATTATCAAGAGTTTACACTGATCCTGCTCTTGTATCATATGTCATGGCTCTCCTATTTTAATTGGCTGTTTTGGATATCTCTTCTACTCTTAGTTTTTATCGTTGGCAGATGCACTTTAGGTTCACCCCTTGTTGATAAAGCTCAGTAATTTAATACAGGTCTAATTTTAAGTTAGTCCAATCACCTTAAGAAAGAATGAAAGAGTTGGATTTCCAAATGTTTTGGTAACATTCAAAGTAGGATAAAAACTTTGTTAGATAAAATGAAATTAGTGAACTTTGGGATGGCAGTTTTAGCCCTCAAAATGAATAGTGAAAATTACTGGTCTATAGAGGAGAAAATATAAGAATGCAGCAACTCATAATTACTGGTCTAAGGAGAATCACCTTTTGCACCGAAGCAGTCTGGCTCTGAGAAGCAAGATAGCAGTAGGTACGAGGGTCCTCCATAGTATAAATACCAAGGTAGCTAGTCTCTGCTGCAATGGCCCAAATCCCGCTCCGTCACCAGTAATTAATAGTCTCAAATATTGGAACAAATGATCATCAAAAAGATCAGCGGCTTGTTGAATAGCTGCAGGATTGGTAGTTCACATAGCAAAATATAATCTGGACACACCGGTACAATTGCGAAGTAATAGCATTTCACTTTGAGGGTCCTTGAGTTTCTTTATGGCAGACATTAGTTGAACGGATATTATTTTAAAAAATTTTAAAATAAATTTTTTTTTTTTTCTTTAAAAAATATTTTTAAAAATTCTACATTTTTTTCTTTAAAAAAAAAACAGAAAATTTAAAAATAAAAAAAAATCGAAAATAAATAAATGACAAAATAAATAATAAATAAGTAAACTAATAAATTCATTAAGGGTAACTAAGTAATTTACCTATCTTTGAATACCCCTTATCACCACACCTTAGTTAGGGTACTCATTTTGTCAGGGGCGGATGTATGCACAGGCTTCCCCTGGCTGAAGGCAGGGGTCGATCAAACAAACAAAAATTTGGAGGTAGTAAATGATAGATTAATTTAGTCATGGCCGGCAACACATAGTGTCAAGCCAGGGTAGAAATTTGCTGTCAAGCTAGGGTAAGGAATTTTGTTGAGAATTTTGTTGGATATTGGGAATTGGATGTGAAAATGCGGGGGTCTAACAACCACACCCAACAATTCGTTTGGCAATCTGAGAAGACTTACTCGAATACACTTTCTAGAGAATCAACTAGACAGTCAGACTCAATCTAGAATAAAGTATATCAAAAAGTTTTAATATCTCTAACTCTTAATTCAATCCGCAATCAGCAAATAGAAATCTGCGAGCCTGATTGAATATAAGAGGAGTTACTTGAACGGTACCAAAGACCAATGTTCAAGTGTCAATCAATGTAAATCAACAACCAAAGGTTAGATATTCTAATTGATTGATCTTAACGCACAACCTGTGATATTTAATTATATAACAAAATATAATACGGAAAAAAAATAACACAGACACCAGAATTTTGTTAACGAGGAAACCGCAAATACAGAAAAACCCCCGGACCTAGTCCAGTTTGAACACCACACTGTATTAAGCCGTTACAGACACTAGCCTATACAAATTAACTTCGGACTTGACTGTAGTTGACCCTAATCAATCTCACACTAATTCAAGGTACAGTTGCACTCCTTACGTCTTTGATCCCAGCAAGATACTACGCACTTGATTCCCTTAGCTGATCTCACCCACAACTAAGAGTTGCTACGACCCAAAGTCGAAGACTTGATAAACAAATCTGTCTCACACAAAAAAAGTCTATAGGAATAGATAAATCTGTCTCCCACAGATAAACCTACAAGTTTTGTTCCGTCTTTTTATAAAATCAAGGTGAACAGGAACCAATTGATAAACCGGACTTATATTCCTGAAGAACAGCCTAGTATTATCAATCACCTCACAATAAACTTAATCGACTAGCGAAACAAGTTATTGTGGAATCACAAACGATGAGACGAAGGTGTTTGTGACTACTTTTCTATCTTGCCTATCGGAGATATAAATCTCAAGCCAATCTTACGATTGCACTTAATCACGATAGAAACAGCAAGATCAGATCATGCAACTACAAAGAGAATAGTTGGGTCTGGCTTCACAATCCCAATGAAGTCTTCAAGTCGTTAACCTACAGGGTCTCGAGAAGAAACCTAAGGTTAAAGGAGAATCGACTCTAGTTATGCAACTAGTAACACACAGGAGGTGTGGGGATTAGGTTTCCCAGTTGCTAGAGTTCTCCCTTATATAGTTTTCAAATCATGGTTTGCAATCCAAGTTACCTTGGTAACAAAGCATTCAATAATCACTGTTAGATGAAAAACCTGATTCAACCAAGCTAATATCTTTCAACCGTTAGATCGAACTTAGCTTGTTACACACAAATGAAATGTACCCTCATTTAGGTTTATGTAACCGTACCTAAACGTGTACACCATGTTGATTCACAAATAGTTATGATTACTCTCATATCAACCTTATTCATCTTAACCATAACTAGTTCAAATGACTCAAATGAAACTAGTTAATGAATTGTTCAATTGCTATATTCTCAAGAACACAATTGAAGCAAAATCGGTTTGATTCACTTGAATCAATCATGAACATTATAGCCACGGTTTGCAAAGATTGCAATCCTTATGATTTAAATGTTTAAGTTCATGAACAAACCGATTTGATAAAAATAACCAGCTTAAGTATGCGTACTTAAGCTACCGGATTTTGAGTTTGTTAAGTTTCCAAACTCAACATAATTTTTCGGTTCGAAAACTTCTGCCAGTATGCGTACGGGTACTCATACTTAAGGTGACTAGTTTAGGAGTTTGCAATTCCTAAACTCAGCAGATATATTCGGCTCGAAAACTTCCACCAGTATGCGTACGGGTACGCATACTTAAGGTGACTAGTTTAGGAGTTTGTAATTCCTAAACCCAGCAGATATTTTCGGTTCGAAAACCTCTACCAGTATGCGTACGGGTACGCATACTTATCTTGTCTCCTTCACCAAATTCGTATACACACAGATGCATACACTTGGCTCCCGGTTTATGGATTTATACACTAATGTGTGAACACACTATATATGCTATATCCAAAGATGGTTACATTATCAACTCTACATTCCAATCATTGAAACATTCTTGTATAATGTCAATAGCCGTTTTCACACACTATTAGCATCAAAGCAATTTTCAAGTTATTGAAATGTCAACATGACTTTCATTACGAGTAAAGATGAACATGGCTAAAGTGAAAGCTTGCCAACACATATTTCGAGAAATATGTAAGCGAGATATACTAAGCTCGAAATCTCAAATGTGTATAGTAGAAAACTATATCGTAAATACGACTTATGTCTTAATATAGGAGATAGAGTAGAAATAGACTTTCCAAGTGATAGATGAGTTTAAGTCTCCACATACCTTTTGTCGAAGAAGTTCCACAAGCTCCCCTTAGTAGTTTTTCGTCTTCAAATGATGAACGCCGAGAAATCTCAGCTCAACTACACTATCTATGTCCTAGTCCGAGACATCTATAAATAGGCTAGAAATCAAGACTTGTAGTTTTGATCACTAACATTGACAAACATGCTTGAGATAACAACGCATACGAGTTCGACCGAGCAATGCTCGAACAGGATGTTATGTTGATAGTGTTGATCGAGTGTCTGGATTATTATCTGCGAACTCAGTATATGCAGTAATGGTTCCTGAGTGATGTTTTTCTATTGAATGCACTCGTGGTGTTTGACAAAATTACTCATCCAAATGTTTTTTCTTTGATATTTAAAATTGTTTAACTGAATTGCTCATCTGAATTACAGTTAGAAACGCGTATGAACTTAACATGATATCATTTTTTCAATTGGCAGAAGCTTAGTCCTGGCAAACACTGACCTGCACGATTATGTGTAAGTGTAAGTAATCACTATTTCCTGAGAAACGTTGAGTAGTTGACCTCCCTGACTCAAAGATTCAAAGCGAAGTTGGTTTCAAAACAGGATATAAAATGAATTGACATTTTCTGGGCGTTCCCGATGATAATAGTTGGTTGAGATTGTTAAAGAATTTAGTAATCAACATTTGACATATAAATATGGAGGTCAATGTTATCTTGGGTATAGTGTATCCGCAAATCATATTGATATCACCCAAGTAATGATGGTGCAACACCCGTTGGTCAAGGATGCCATATCAAAGGACAATCGAGAGAGAGACGCAATAAAAATAAAAACAGAGATCCACAAAATTGAAGCTGTTAAGGTCAACGTCAAGTTAAGGTACTATTGAAGTTGTTAAGGTCGGAAGAGAAATTTCTTGTACCATTTTTTCCGCCTTTGCTATGACTTTGTTCTACTGGTTTTCCTAGCGAAGTCGTACTACCAATTTCACCTTAACATATAATAGTGCTATGTCACCCAAAAAGGAGAGTTGTAAATAAGTTGGAGCGAGGGATGATCCTTCACACTATAATTTTTATATTATCTCGCACTTTAGGCACGTATTTGTGAATGAAAATCGGATGGTATCGAATTGAAGCTAATATAACACTTTAACAGCTTAATTTCAATAATTGTTAATTAGTTGATTTCAACGGCTCATTTTCAAAGTAGTAGATGGTGATGTTATACATTTCAGAATACATTTATGTGTGGTAGAAACACAGAGCTACGTAAGAGGAACATATCCCCGAAATATTAAGTTCAAATACGTTACAGTTTGGTTTTTATTCACAAAAAATAACACCCAAAATATGAGATAGTATGAAATAAAAGTGTGAAGGAATCCTCCCTCGTTGAACCTGATGACCACCACTAATATTTGACTAGGCATGTCAACTGTACTTATTGGAATGGATATTGGTCATTCCGTATCCGTTCCAATAATTTTTTCCAATAATTTTTTACCCGATGGAAAGGGATCTCAATATTGTTCCTGCTCAAAGCTATCTTGAATAGGGAATCCCTTTTCAACTTCCATGTACATTAATATAAATCTTCTCTATGATATATATATATGTATATATTTTTTAAAAGGAATCCATTTCTAAATTAGTCTTGCATCACTAATAGGTTTTATTCCTTGTGTATTTGTTGTTGCCGTCTTTGCCTGATATATTTTATTTTTTTATCGTTCTTTTTCCTTTTCCATTTCTAATTCTACGATCTGGTGATCTTTTGTTAGTCAAGTTCTTCTGATAGCAGATAAAGGACATTTTGCCTTTACTCTCAAGATAAGGGTAAATGCTTTAAAAAAAAAAAAAAGGTAGGGGTGAGGGCAACAAACTCACCAATTCCTTTCATCTTCCCTTATTATATACTACTAATAAGTACTCCGTATTAATATCAAGATATCAGGAAAGCTTGTTAAACATTGGATTTTATGAGACATTTTTATATACATATGTAATAATTTATTTTATTTTGAATAATTCTGCAACATTAACTAAGCATAGATTCCTTGAACGATCAATAACGAAGATCGCTCCCGAGGACTGGAGCATTCACCTTTTAACCAAAATAAAGTCAAAGCCTTAAATGTTTTACACCAATCAACATAGTCTGCCGGCTTTCTGAAGTGTTGACATTTCTAAGAAAATTTAAAGTGTAATTATAATAATTGTTCAAGAGATTTGTGGCGGAATGAGCATTACAATCTTTCCTTCTACACATTTCCCCTCCCACTACTCAAGTTTTCAATTCTTTTTCCTTTACCCATCTCAGAGTGAGAGCTAGCTTCTTCTACTGATCCTATCGGGGAGCTAAACCCTTGATAGTACTCCTGATTCTTTTTCTTTGTCCAGTTAACCTGCAGAACATGCCAATGTCAACCAACTTTGAACCGGCCGGTATTGGCAATGGTTAAAGAGTTGTTTGAAAGCAGCTGCTTAGGGGAGAGAGATGAATGACAAAATAAATAAATAAAGAGTTTGAATTAGAAAATGAGATGAAACGCGCTTATTTATCCGAGAGGGAATAACCCCGGATCGAATTTTTGTGTAATAAATTTGAAGGCCTTATCACATATCAATTTTGCATATGAGAACATCAAAAAACTCACGCCACTTATAGTCCATTACAAGAGATATTTGTAATCGTAAAGGAAATTAAATGACAGTACCGGAAGATTGGGCGGGCCTATATAGAGACACTACTACTGTAATTGAAGGAAAACTAAACACCTCTACTAAAATAACGCTACTAGCGGGGATACCAATTTATTTGGGGGTGTACTAAAATCTATAGACAAAGATTTCAATGCAGTTGCTAGTCATTTCGCAAGATGTTGACATTATATAAGTTTCTTCTTAGAGAATAAGTTTGATTTGACATTGTATAAGTTCGGCGAACGTATGTATTGATTAGTGATATCACTAATAAATTATGTAATAGGGGAATGGTTCCAAATACAATAAGATAAGAGGAAAGTAGATTCACTTGGATCGGCAAAAAAGGAAAAATCAAAAACAAATTAGGTTAACGGAAAAATAGTTTGAGTGACTGGGACACATGGTCGAGATCTTAATCTATATAAATATACTATATAAAGAAAGGAGTTTAGTTATCTTCATCACTCCACCAGAAAAACATCATAAGTACGACATCCCTTTTCCACTTTGTAGCGTATTCAAGCCTTTCTGGTACATCACTCCACCAGAGAAACCAGCTGCGCAAATCAGTGATTTCGAGGAAATATGCCTTCTAGAAGTGAGAGTGTTAAGTTTTGGAAAAAGATTGCTGTGCATATTAGGGGAATTTCATATGGAAGGACTAAATGCGACGGTGATTCGTTGGAAAAGGTAAACTAACCAACCTCTTTCCCATTGCCTCTCTAAACCATGCATCTCTGTGATAGAAATGATACTCGAAATCAGTAGTTTTGACGTTAATCGAATAAAAGGTAATTTGGTGGCGGAGGCAGAGATATAATGGACACATTTAGAGATGTTCCGGTTGATCGGGTGCTTTTCATTTTGAAAACGTTTATTCTAACACTGAACAGGATGGATTTCACTTCTGAGAATTGTTTTTGAATAAATTTAAATTTAAACAAACCTCATAATTACCCAGGTTTGAAATTCGTTGCCTTTTTTCTTCTTTTCTAATTCTCACTTGGGATTTGCATTACCTTATATATGAATCAAATTATTGCGGTGCTTGTTCTTCGTAGATCAAAGAAACTCTTCGACAGGCTGAGCTCATAGTTGGATTCGATTTCACTAAAACCAATGAGCAGACAGGTTCATTCCATTATTATCTTTAGTTGTGAATTTCTTTACACATGTGCGTGTTCGTGTCATGCATGATGCGTAGCTACATGCTAAACCAACTTTTTTGAATTTAATTGCTAGGCCGAATATCATTTGGCGGCAAAAGTTTGCATCAAGTTAGAGATGATATCCAGAAACCCTATGAAGATACAACGTCTTTTTTAGGAAGAGGGGCCAAATCTCCTTTCCACAAGGATAAGCCAGTGTCGTGTTTCGGATTTGGTGACTGTAGGAACATCTTGATCTTTTCTATGCTTCTCTTTTTTTGTTTAGTTCTGTTGGATCACAAGGTAACGGTTTTCTGAAAATGTATTTTACAGCAACAACACGCGATGCGAGTGTATTCAGCTTCAATCCAGAAAACAAACCCTGTCTTGGGTTTGACGAGGCATTATCTCGTTACAGACAGATTGTGCCAGATCTACGACTCGCAGGTATATATCTTTGGAGAGTTCAAAAGTAAAAGATTACAAAAAGGTTCCTCTACAGATGAAAAGCAAAAAACCAGCTATAAGGGAAGTTAATCAGTTATGTTCAGCATATGTGTTCTTGCTTAAGTTTTGTTTTCCTTTGGCATTTGCAATGGCATTTGCCCCATGCGGGGTTCTAACACCACCCAATAATTCGTTTGGAAATCTGTATGGACTAACTCCAATATAATTCTGAGAGCACCAACTTATAAAGCGAGATCTATCAAGAGAGATATCAAAGAGTTATATCTCTTTCTCAATACAATCAGCAAATAAAACAGATAGAAATCTATGAGCCTGATTGATATGAGAAATACTCGGACGGTACCAAAGACCAATGCCCAAGTGTCAATCAAGTTATATCCAACAAACAAGGTCGGATTTATCAACTGATTGAATCACGCACAACCTGTGATATTTCAATTATATAAACAAATATAATGCGGAACAACAATAACACAGACACCATAAATTTTGTTAACGAGGAAACCGCAAATACAGAAAACCCCCGGGACCTACTCTATATTTGAACACCAAACTGTATTAAGCCTCTACAGACACTAGCCTACTACAAGTTAACTTCGGACTGGAATGTAGTTGAGTCCTAACCAAGTCTCACACCGATTAAGGTATAGTCGCGTTCCTTATGCCTCCATAACCACGCAGGATTCTGCGCACTTGATTCCCTTAGCTGATCTCACCCACAACTAAGAGTTGCTACGACCCAAAGTCGAAGAATTATAAACAAATTTGTCTCTCGCAGATATGTCTATCCTTTATTCTTTTTATTTCGTCTTATGATAAATCAAGGTGAACAAGAACCAACTAATACCCCGGACTTATACTCCCGAAGAGCATCCTAGAAATATCAGTCACCTCACAATAACCTAACTGATTAACATAAAAACTTATCGCGGAATCACAATAGTCTGAGACGAAGAACTGTTGTGATTACTTTTTATATCTTACCTATCGGATATCAATCTCGAGTAAATCTTAGAGAAGATAAAACTCAATATGATAGAACAATTAAGATCAGAATACACAACTACAGAGAAAATAATTGGATTTGTCTTCACGAATCCCAACCGAAGTCTTCAAGTCGTTAACCTAATAATGGTTTTGGAAAAACCTAGGTTAAAGGAGAATCGACTCTAGTTTGCAATTAGGACACAGGAAAGTGTCGAGATTAGGTTTTCCATTTACTAGAGTTCTCCCTCATATAGTCTTTCAAATCAGGGTTGCTTACAATCAAAGCTAGGTTTAGATTAGTAACAAAGCAATTGATATTCACCGTTAGATGAACTCCTGATTTAAGATTCAAGCTAAGTCTGCTTAGATATTAAGCACTTAATCTTCACCGTTAGATGGATTTAGCTTGTTACACACAAATGAAATATACTTATATTTATAGATGGGTAACTGTACCTAAACGTGTATATTGGGTTGGCTCAATAACAGTTCACCGAAGTTAGTCATATGAGCACTTTTGTCTTAGCCGCATTCATCTAACACTTCTAGATCAAATATGATGATCAATCAATCATGATAGATAATCAAATGAATCTAATTGTGTTTCAGATAGAGTTGTTTAATTGTTCACTATCTCATAGAAATATACATGAACAAATTGAAACGAAATCGGTTTGATTCGTAATCATACAAAGTACTTATAGAAGAATCAGTTCATGAACATTAATCCACGGTTTGCAAAGTTAATTTGCATTCCTTAAATCATAAATGTTTTATTTCATGAGTATGAAAATCATACATCACCGATTTTAGAACTTGACCACTGTGTTCCCAAATTGGGTACGCAAACAGCAGCTATGGACCTTGGCCTAGTCAAGCCGTTCGCAAACGCGGTTCGCGAACAACCGTTCCAGACCCAACTCGGGTAAAGTCGTTCGCATACTAGGTACTCAAACAAAAGTTCCGGACCTTCTCAGGTAAATCCGTTCGCATACTAAGTATGCAACAAGAATTCCAGACCTGAATTATCACAAAACAGTTCACATACAGGATATGCATACGGTGTTTTATCCATACAAGGGTAATTGTTCTAAACTCTTATTTCAATCATTGAAACATCCTTAGAAGACGACAATGGTAATCTCACACATACCATTAGCTTCAAGTAATTTTCAAGTGATTGAATGATCCCAAGTTGACATCAAATGACTTTCTCACACAAATCATATAAGATGTCTCAAGGTAATTTTCACATGATCATCATTTGACTTAATATTTAGTTTCCAACAAATAAATTGTCTCCAACTAAACTCATCAAGGATATGATGAACATAGCTAAAGCAAAAAGCTTCCAACACATATTTCGAGAAATAGATAAGCGAGATAAACTCAGCTCAAAATATCAAATGTGTATAATGTAAAAGTCTATATAGCTATACGACTTAGTCTCATTAGAAGATATAATAGAATAGACTTCTGAGTGATAGATACGTTTTAGTCTCCACATACCTTTTGTTGATGAAGTTCCTCCGAGATCCTCACTAGATCTTCTTCTTCAATTGGTGAACGTCGTAAAGTCTAAAGCTAAACTACATATTATATCCTAATCCGAGACATAGCTATAAGTAGACTAAAAATCAAGTATATAGTTTTGATCAATTAAAACTTGACAAACAAGCTTGAGATAGCAACGCTTGCGAGTTCGAACGAGCAATGCTCTAACAATTACATTAATCACTAATTAATTATTAACTAATCACTCATTAATCATTAACTAGTCACTAATTAATCATTAATTAATTTTACTAAATCATTGAACTAATCATTACACTAACTAATCATTAACCAACTTAATTACGAGGGGTATGTTTGGTATTACCATAAATAGTTAAATAAGGGGAGGCTTTACTTTACTTCTAAGTAACCTACCAAAATTGAAATGCTGGCCCCCCTCCAAAATGGAGTGGTGCCCAAAAAATGGTTCTATATATACCTAGAAGGATTTCTTTTTTTAGGACAGTCCAAGCCTTCTACTAAATTATGTAGACATCCCAAGCCTTTTACCAAATTATGTCATATGACAAACAATGGTTCTAAGTTATAAGTTATAAGCGTCCCAAAAACCATACTCAACCCGATATCCCCAAATTTGGGGACGAGGAACCCTTTCGGGACAATGGTTGGTCGGAAAATGCCATTTCATCCATCAAATTTTACTAAATTTTATCATCATGACATATGATTCTTAATAAACTCCTCAATTTCTTTTAATGCGAGTAATAATATCTTTCATGAGTTTTTTCACAATTCATTGGGCCGACCGACCAGAGTGTGGCCACGTAGGGTCGGAAACAAGAGAGTCATTTTTATGGCCACGTAGGGTCGGAAACAAGAGAGTCATTTTTATGGCCACGCAGGAAGTGAGTCCCTTTTTATCAAATGGACCCTAAAACACCACAAATC
>JAJJMB010012717.1:2345097-2372708 GCA_023531105.1 Papaver atlanticum | reverse complement strand
TCGTTGCTAAAGGGTTTCGGTCACTGCAGACAGGAACGATAGGCGTTATTGTCACTGAAATAAGTTTGCTCCTGCGACTGTTGCTTGTGCGTCTTATGCTCTTCGTTCCTTCTCCTTCTTAGCAGCAGGAATCAATTTCGTCTCTGATTTTATGGCTTTCTCTAAGGCTCTAAACTCCCCCCAAAGTGTTCATAACCCTTCTTAGGACTCTCACCACCCTATATATACACCACAGGCTCTCTAAATCCGTCCGAAAAATCTTTTTTTTTATCCACAGCAAGATACGGGATTTTTTCTTCCCTGTTTAATCTTCACGCGTATTCTTCTTCCTTTTTCAACTCAGAACTTCTCTAAATTGATATCTCTTCAAGCTTGGTAACAAAAACCTGTGAGAATATCTTCTCCTATCCAAATAGAGAACCAAACTTCACCGTAATATTTTTTTCCTGTTTTGAGAAAAATAAAAATGGAAACTTGCTTTCCTCACGTTAAGAACTCATCTACCTGCTCTGTTTTAATCCCACAACTTCATGCAGATCCAAAAGCTAAGAAATCACCGAGAAAATCTCACCCAAAGTCTCTCCAGAGAGTTGCGCAGCGTGAAGAATTTTTTTCCCGCCAAAAGTTAAGTTCAAACGAAGGGGATGACCTCCCCTTATCCGGACCAGGGGTGCGAATAGCAAGTGGATACCCCTTAGTATTTTTCTCCCATGAGCGCAAAAACCACTTTTCGAGCCAAATTCGCCGCAAAAGCCCATTTTTCCAAAAACAGCTATAAAGGGATAAAATACCAAAATTAGTACAAAAATGGGTACTAACACTATATATAAAAGAGATGAAAAAAGACACATAAATTGGTCTATCAACTTCCTAAAGACTATAGGGTAGACAATGATATTGAAGAGAGAAGAAAAAGATATACATGGAAACTTATGTTCAGATAGAAAATAAAAATAAAAATAAATAAATATCAGAAGAAGTTTTGACCGAATAGATATCTACTTAAAAGAGCCGAGTTGTGCACCCCGGCTTTGAGGGGTGCCCGGGGTGCACAAATTTACACTCTTTAGATGTCACATTAAAAGTAGAAAAGTTAAAAGTTAGTTTAGACTTTCAAAAAATAAACTTCTTTACTTCATATTCAGAATGACCAGTTACCTCTTGCGGGGAGACTAAACACCGATTGTTTCTTACACTTATTTTACACCTATGCTTTTCTGCCCTGTCTATATAAATATATAATGGAGGGTATGGCCGTCAAAACTATCCTGTTTGGTTTCTGTTTCTCTCTAATGGCGACTGTAATAGATTCATCATCAAACAATCACTTAAATCTTGATTCAATCCCAACAATCGATCTAAGACTCTTATCACAATCTGAAATTCACTCGTTATCATCCCTTTCATCATCATCTTCTTCATCTAACCAATCTTTCAGTAATAATCTTCATATTAATACTCATTCTGAAGACCAGATCATAAACCCAATAATCAACCGTTCCATTTTCAATGAAAGTGCAGGTAGTCGTAAACAAACTTATTCTCGCCTCCGTTTATTATCATCATCGTCATCGGTAAACCCTAATAATTCACATAAAAATCAATCTATTCCAAATGATTTTGATCCTGAATCTAAAGAAAACAAGAAGATTGTGTCTTTAATTCATCAGTTGTTTACAAGAAACAACCCTAAAGGTCTAATTCATCAAAAAGATTTGAACTTGATTGGTTTGGAGAATTTTCCAGTTGTGAATTGTAATGGGGTTGTTGTTGATTTCTCTGAATTGGGTAATTTGAGGGACCCATTTGATTCTGAATTGAAGAAGAGAACAGCGGGATTAGATAGTGAAGATAATTTATTAGGGTTTTTGAAAGAATTAGAAGGGATTTGGGGTAGTAGAAGAAAGAAGAGGAAAATTGTTGAGGCTAGTGATTTTGGAGATTTCTTGCCAATTGGTTGGAAGCTTTTGCTTAGCGTGAGGAAGAAAGACGGCAAATTTTCATTGTTCTGTCGCAGATACTTAAGGTATGGCCATTCGGGGGCATTTGCTCTTCTGATTTAGAGTTATTGTCTCAGTGATATTGTGTTTTATGTTTAGCAATGACAAGCTATGGGAGGGCATATGCCCACCCAGGAATTAGCTGACCAAAGGAGACCATTAGTGTTTTCTAAAACTAGCAACAATGGCGAACCCAGCCAAGGCCATGAAGAGCATTTTCCCCAAGATAATAGATAACCAAAGGGGAAGATGCTGGCTTTAGGGGTAATTGCCCCCCAGACCTTAGGAGGCAATAGTGTTTTCTTGGGGTTTCTGTTCCAATTTGCCCCATTGTTGTAATGCCCTTGTCACGGGACTGCGCTTATCTGAACCTAAACCCGTAAACATGTGATGATGCCCAAAGTATGTTGTATTGATTTTATGGAATTCATACACTGCATTGAGTTTAGATGGTGGTTTTCTACGTTGTACTTGGTTCTAGTCTTTGCAAATTGCAATTTACACCTTTATTCTCATCCCTTTGGGGATGATATCTGTTGTCATCCTCAATCAAGTTAGCAGTTCCTATATATTTTTGTATCCGTTAGCAGATAGTGTATTGAACTATGGAATTTAGAAATGCACAGGAGAAAAGGCTGAACTTGTTAAAACGCCATGTAACAAAGGCAGATTTGTATACACATATATAACAAACCAATTTTTTAGAGTGAGTTTCGTTTGCAGTATATCATTGACTGCGTGAGTGTTGCTGTGTTTTAGGATTAGAATTGAACTCAATTTTTTATCACCAAAACTATAGTCATAGTAGCAATAACTGATTCAGCTAAAGGTATGGGAGGGCATATGCCCACCCAGGAATTAGCTGGCCAAAGGAGACAATTAGTGTTTTTCTTTCAAAACTGTAATAGCACCAATGGCGGATCCGCCCAAGGCCATGGAAGGCATTTGCCCCAAGGCAATAGCTACGTTAAGGAGAAGATGCTGGTTTTAGGGGCGATTGCCTCCCAGATCTTAGCTAGCCAAAGGAGGCAATAGTATTTTCTTGGGGTTTTTGTTGCAATTAACCCCATTGTTGCACTATCCTGGCTAGGCTTACATCTAATCTTAGTTTGGGTCAAGCAAAGTTGTTATCAATGTTAGCAGCTACAACAATGTTTGCTGATGAGGCGAAATTTGCTACTGCTCAGAAGCAATGGAAATTAGTGAGAAACATATTAATGTTTACATTGTTCTGTGACTAGCTAATGATTGTTTTGTTCTGATTCTTACATGAATATTCTTGGTTTGCTTTTGTTGATTTCCAGCCCGAACGGACTGCAGTTCAAGTCATGCAAGGAAGTTTCATCATATTTGCTCTCTCTTTCGGGACCTCAAAATGTGAAGCAGTCAGAAAATGTCAATAGTACAGAGGACATTGGTGTGGTGCATAAAGACTTGGCTTCTGGAAGTGTACTCCAAGTTATTTAGGTATAGTTCCTTAGTTTACAACCCTCGTTGTGTTTTCAGGAGTTGATAATTTGGAAGAGTTTGACAGAAGCCAGTAGTTTAGAATGTCATAGAGAAATAATATTAAGAAGACGATACATATTTCACGCATTTATTTGTCATGATCACATTATATCTTCTAAAGATTGCAGGCAGAGAGGTACTGAATTGTTGACGGGATGATTAAAAAAAATGTCCAAGTTTATTCCACAAATTTGTCTGTCAGATACAGGTGAAGTGAAAAATAAGCCGACATTGGTGATTTTTGTAATAAGCAGTACCAACTGTCAATTTGCTTGCAAACATAATCTGGAATAACAAATGAAGCTTACATTTGTACATGTGCTTGAATCAAATCTTTCTCTTTCTCATAATCTTCTTCCCCAAATCATATGTTGTGCTGCATCAACTTTAACAATCAAGACGAATACTGGTAGCACAAACATAAGAAAACTTGCAAGAAATTTTAGACACTGATCCCATGGAGTAGATGATGCCCATAGTTGTATCAAACTAGAGGAAGAATCTTCATTATCCCCAAAATTTTCATAAATTCTTTCTTTGTACAATATAAAATCTCCTCTTGAACCCAGTGTTGCTCTATATATATAATCCTCCTCAACATTATTACTAGTGTCTTGGAATTTTCTCAGTTGATTCTTGTCTTCATAAATTATTATTTTACATACTGCACCAATAGAATTTGCGAGATAAAGCTCGCCAGTAATATCTAAATTGAGGGTTGCGGGCGTTGCTAGCCTACGGAAAGGCTTAGATATTCGAGCATGAACGCGATCATAAACATTCAATATAATAACTGCATTATCAGTCTTTCTTATTGATAATTTGTACTCACCTGAAATGGAGATTAGATGATCAACTCCAAGTTTCAACTTTTGACCTCCGAGAAGTGTATCAGTAGGATAATCGAAACTTTCCCAAACAATTTGAGAATCTGAACCATAAAAGAAAGTTGCCATTATCATGCAGCTTTGCATATGACACTGGCTCTGCAACATCAGACGACAAGAGTTTATCTTTATTATCTGTCCGCAGTACTAACTTTCCTTCCTTGGTAAAGAAAATCGAAGATGGTTTTCGCACAGCTGGTAGAAGATCTTTCTGATTAGCAGTCCAAACTAGTGTTTTGTGAGACGATTTAGGAAACCATATACCCACAGTATATTGATCAGGAGACCATGGTAACTGGTAGAAGCCAAAAGCAATGTTACTGAAGGAGAAAGCCAATAAGGAGTACTAGTATCATTCAAAGAAAGGGATGAATCTCTTGTTATTTTGCTGACATCAACATTGTTAGATGTATAATTGATAAGAAAATGTAGGGAAAAGAAGATTATTAACACTAGACAAATATTCATTATTGGATGAGGAACAAAACCAGCAGAGTGGAGAATATCTCTTTTTAAGAGAGTCTTTTGAATATGAAAATGTGAAAAGATATGCAAACGAGATTTGAGGCTATTTTGTTTGAGTTAGTTTAAATTGAAAAAATTTCATCAAATTTAAGGACAGAATGGACCATGAAAATATGTGCATATCTAAGCTACCAGATTCACGCGAAAAAAAAGAAACAGTTTCATTAAAAGAAAAACAAAACAACCCAAAAGAAAAAGAAATATACACTCCGAAGAAACAAAAACTCTTATTTTCTTCCAAACAAAAAAAGTATATCATAAAATTAGCTAGACAAAATAAATAAATAAATAAAATTAGCTAGACATGTCAAAATAAGAATACAAAATTTTAATCAAATCGACGGATAACATATTATTGGTATTGAAAGGTAACCAAATTATGCCCAACATTTCGATCACTTATTAATTTCTTTAGTGGAAATTATATAAATAATTCCCTGTTTTGATGGGCTTCACAAACACCCTTATCATATAATAAATATACCCCTCTCTATCTCTAAGTCCATTTGGGTCCATTAATATTTTTTTTCTTTCCATATTCACCTTTCATCTTTTAATTCTCCTCTCTGTTAGATCGAATCAAGAAATTTTATTTCTTTCTTCTCTCTTCTTTTCTTAAAACTCACCACCAGCACCTCTACAAGTATCACCACCAGCTCCGTCGTCGCCACCGCTAATACCACGTCCTCCACCATTACCAGGAGATGTTTCAACTTATCCCTGGTATATTATGAAGGTTTTAGAGAAAAATCATTGGATTTCTTTTAATTTCAGATCATTCGAGAGAGAGATTTTAGTGCTTCGAGCCTTCGAGTATGTATGATTTTCAATTTTAGCCAGTTGCAGAGATTTTTGGAAGTTTAATTTATGTTATTCAACTTGATTTTCTATGTTGATTTAGATTTAATTGAAAACGAGATTGTTGATTCTGAAACTAGTATAATTCAATATTGTTTTAGGTTTTGATTTTTGTACTATTGATTCTAAAATTGGTGTGATTCAACTTTTGGTTTGATCGAATTTAATATTTTTATGGTGATTTTTTACCAAAATCACCTCAAATGTGTGTATGTTAGGATTAAATGAATTGTTTACCCTTGGATGTTGCAGTTGGTGGATGTTTTTGTAGTAGTTGTTGGTGTGGTGGTGGATGATGCTGTGGTAGAGGTGATGGTGGTGGTTGTTGTGAAAATTCTGGTGGCGGCTTTTGCTGTAGTAGTAGGGGTGAAAATGGTGGAATCAACATAGCAGCTACAAGAGGTATTCTGGATAATTTATCTATCTATTTGTAAGGTTTCATTTCTTGATTTTATTCCGGTGTTTGGAGTATTGTCATTTGAAGAAGATAATGATTCTAATGAACTTCTACTTAGACAATGGAATTAAATAAAATTGCACTTTGTTTTATAATTAAAGATTAATACCAATTGTGGCAAATGTCTCTATAGTATAGAACGATGAAGTCCTAGAGTGTTCAGATGCACGACCATCATCAAGGCACACTGGTAATGTTTATGTGTTGCACTGGTAATGTTTTTAAGTAAGAAATTAGTCCTTTGGGGAAAGTGTACAGTACCAAGCTCTTTCAAATTAATTTTTAATAAAATTGGTTGTTTACATCATTTGAGTTCTGTTTCTTAAGTATCGTGTAAAAACTTTTTTTCAGCATACCATTAATAAGATTGTGTTCGTGCTTCATTTTTGCATACAATGCATTCCCGTTATTCCTAGAGTATATGTTTAGTTATTACGGGTACCAAATAGTTAACTGACATCTTAGATAAACTGTTCTTATATGCATATTTTCAAGGTTGGGATCGGCTCTAAAACCCGGCAGCTCAGGTTCACCGAAGTTATGATTGTGATTTCTCTAATTCTGTTTAGCCTGCAAAGTATATAGACTGATATTTATTTATATTCTCATCTGTCACTGATATATCTTGTAGTTTGTACTTCGTAGGTTGTTTTGAATTTTGTGGTGGCCACTTTTACCAACAACATGTACAAATATTGGATGTGTTTAGGGAGATGGATGCGTTAACTGATCGTAATGACAAAGATTCGAAAAATTTTGTTGTTTTTTTTTTTTCATTGTGTGATCTATAGGAACCAAATCTCCAGGGAGTTGTATGAAGTATGCTTGACCATGGGTATGCTGGTTGGAGTCCGATTGCCAAGTGGAAGGATTGTCATGTCTATTTATAGGATTGTCATATGTGGATGTTAAAGTTAGTATAAAGTGAATTGTTAGTATAAAGTGAACTGTTTATCTAGATTTAAACTAGTGTAATTTGTTAGTTAGCTGGAATAGATATGTCTGGCTTGCAATTTAATAGCCCCTCTCAAGAACCCTAGCCCCTTTTGGTGCCTTACTCTCTCTTTTCTAATACATGAGTTTCTCTCTTGCAAAAACATGAGGATGAGAAGAAGACTTATCTCCTGATGCCTTCCCTTGCACAAAAGGTAAACGGGAAAACGGGTCGGGCAAATGGGTAAACCCAACCGAATACTAAACCGTATTCAAGGCACATATACTACAAATCTCCACCTTGACTTGAATACCATAACCACTCATCATCATCGTCTTCGCTCAGCCCCTCAAGGTCTCTCAACACGTGTTGACACCAACCAAGTCCAAGCAATGCTTGAACTTGATACTTGGAACCGGCTTCGTCAACATATATGCAGGGTTATCCGCTGTAGGAACCTTTAGCATCGCTATCTTCCCTTCCTCAACTGCATCCTTGATAAAATGATACCTGACATCGATGTTCTTCGTTCTCTCATGATACATCTGATTCTTGGTCAAGTGAATTGCATTTTGATTGTCACAAAACAAAACTGCACTCTCTTGCTTGAATCCCAGATTACCAACCAAACCCATCAACCATATAGCTTCCTTCACTACTTCCGCGGCTGCCATGTACTCTTCCTCAGTTGTAGACAATGCAACTGTGCTTTGCAAAACCGACCTCCAATTGATAGTACTACCACACAATGTAAAAGTATAACCTGTCAATGACCTTCTTCTATCAAGATCACCTGCATAATCAGAATCAACATAACCCATAATATTTGTTGAATCACCATAGTGTTTATCAAATACTAAACCAACATCTGTACTTCCCCTTAGATACCTCAAAATCCACTTTACAACTTTCCAATGAGCCTTCCCGGGACTTCCCATGTATCTACTTACCACACTCACAGCTTGTGCGATATCCGGCCTTGTACAAACCATAGCATACATGATGCTACCAATTGCACTTGCATATGGAACCCGAGACATGTAGTCTGCCTCATCTGCAGTTTGAGGTAACTTCCTTCTAAAGAGTTTAAAATGAGCTGCCAAAGGAGTACTTACAGGTTTTGCATCTTTCATACCAAACCGCTCAATCACCTTCTCGATGTAAGCCTTCTGGGACAAATACAACTTGCCTTCAGCTCGGTTTCTATGAATCTCCATACCCAATATCTTCTTTGCTGCGCCTAAATCCTTCATCTCAAACTCACTACTCAACTGCAATTTCAGCCTTTGTTTCTGACATGTCTTTGCAAGCAATCAACATATCATCAACATACAAGAGCAAATACATAAATGAACCATCTTGGAGTTTCTTGTGATATACACAACTATCATACTTACTCCTGTCATAGCCATTTGCTAACATAAACGTATCAAAACGTTTATACCACTACCTTGGATATTGCTTCAAACCATACAAATATTTCTTCAACAAACATACATGGTCTTCTTTGCCAGGAACTTCAAACCCTTTTGGTTGTTGCATATAAATACGCTCTTCCAAATCACCATGAAGGAAAGCTGTCTTAACATCTAGTTGTTCTAATTCTAGATCTTTCAAAGCAACTATAGCAAGCAATGTTCTAATAGAACTATGTTTAACAACAGGATAAAATACCTCATTGTAGTCAATGCCTTCTTTTTGTGTAAACCCCTTTGCCCCAAGCCTTGCCTTGTACCTTGTTCCTTCACCATCTGAAGTACCTTGTTTCTTTTTGAAGACCCATTTGCTTCCAACAATCTTCTGTCCCTTAGGTCTTGCAACTATCTCCCAAGTGCCATTCTTGTCAAGAGACTCAATTTTTTCAATTACAGAAGCTCCCCATTCTGCTGATTCATCACCACTGATTGCTTCTTCATAGGTTCTTGGCTTATCCCTATCTATGCTCTCACCCACTGCAAGTGCATACGCAACCAAATCAGCATGTCCATATCTCTGAGGTGGTCTAACTTGCCTCCTCTCTCTGTCTCTTACAAGATTGTACTGATGATCTTGTGCTTCTTCTTCCTGGGAAGGTTCTTGCACAATATCTTGATCATCATTATCATCATGAGAAACAATAGTCTCATTGTTTCCTTAAACTTGCAACTCAAGTTTCATCTGGTCACCAAGCTCCACCTTATCACTAACACCCTCTTCAACTCTTCCATCTAGTCCTTCATTCTTTGACTTCAACATCGATTGCTCATCAAATTTCACATCTCTACTAATAAGAAAATTGTTTGATCTTTCTTTAGGACACCATAACCTGTAGCCTTTCACACCCTTTGCATACCCAAGAAATATACACTTCTTTGCTCTAGGCTCTAGCTTCCCCTCATTCACATGAGCATAGGCTGGGCATCCAAAAACCTTCAAGTCTTCATAGTTAGCATGTGAACCTGTCCAAACTTCATTTGGAGTCTTACACTCAACAGCAGTCGATGGAGATCTGTTCACTAAATAAGCTGATGTGTTTGCTGCTTCTGCCCAAAATTGCTTTGGTAACCCGACATTGGAGAGCATACATCTTGCCTTCTCCATAATGGTTCTGTTCATCCTTTCTGCAACCCCATTTTGCTGTGGTATTTTTCTAACTGTGCGGTGTCTCATAATCCCTTGCTCCTTGCAGAACTCATTGAACTCACCCTCATAAAATTCCAAACCATTGTCTGTCCTCAAGCACTTGATTTGTCTTCCGGTTTGCTTTTCAACCATAGTCTTCCATTGCTTGAACTTGACAAAAGTTTCATCTTTGTGTTTAAGTATGAATACCCATACTTTCCTTGAGAAATCATCAATGAATGTCAACATATATCTACCACCACCATGTGACTCAACCCGAGAAGGACCCCAAAGATCAGAATGAATATAATCCAAAATACCCTTGGTGTTATGAATAGCTGTACTAAACTTAACTCTACACTTCCTCCCAAAGACACAATGTTCACAGAAATCAAGCTTACCTGTTTTATGACCACAAAGCAATCCCTGCTTGCTCAAAACAGCCAACTCCCTCTCACTCATATGCCCTTACCGCATATGCCACAACTTGGTAGTATCATCTTAAAAACTTGAAGAACATACAGCTGCATCACCTGTCACAGTAGTACCTTGCAGCGTATAAAGACCATTAATCCTCTCTCCCTTCATAATTGTAAGAATTCCCCTTTAGACACGAATAACTCCACCTTCACCTTGATATTTGCAACCATTTGAATCAAGTGTTCCCAAAGAAATCAAATTTCTTCTCAAGTACGGAATATGCCTAACCTTAGTGAAAGTCCTCACCATACCGCCATACATCTTAATTTAAATTGTACCTACACCCACCACTTTACAAGTGACATTGTTTCCCATAAGAACTTTACCACCTTCTCTAGCTTGATAAGTAGTAAACCACTCTAAGAGGACACATGTGAAAAGTACACCCCGAGTCAAGAATCCACCCACTCTCCGAGCTTTCGGTATAAACTGTGAGAACCGTTCCATCATCACTTTCTACTTCAACATTTTCCGCGGTGCCTTGGTTAGTATTCTTCTCAACATTCTTCCTTTTTGGACAATCCTTCTTGAAATGCCCTTGTTCCTTACAATGAAAGCAATTGAATTTACTGGATTTAGATTTAGACCTTGACTTTGATCTACTCCTATCAAATCCACCCTTTTGGTTTCCTCTTCCTATTACAAACAACCTATCTCCCGAATTATCTTTACCATCAATACCCGTCTTCTTTAACTCCTTAGAGTTCAAAGCCACTTTAACGTCTTCCTTGGAAATTGTGGTTTTTCCATACATTACGGTATCAACAAAATTATCATAAGATGGTGGTAAGGAACAAAGCAAAACCAATGCTTGGTCTTCATCTTCAATTTTGACATCAATATTTGCCAAATCCAAGAGAATTTTATTATAATCATCAATATGATCTATAATAGACATTCCTTCATGCATTCTAAGAGTATGTAATTTCTTCTTAAGATATAAACGATTAGTTACGGATTTAGTCATATACCTTTTCTCTAACTTGTTCCATAGCCCGTCCGGAGTCGTTTTCGTCGCCACTTCTCTCAAGACCTCATTGCTCAAACACAATAAAATTAATCCTTGTGCTTTATCCATGAGCTCATCCTTCTCCTCATTCTTCAATGTTGCTCCTAGACCCGTTTTCCCCTTCAAAGTTTTCACCAAACCTTGTTGTACCAAAACAACCCTCATCTTTAGCCTCCATAAATTGAAATCATTCCTTCCATCAAATTTTTCAATCTCATACTTTGCCGCCATCGTAGATCGCTTCCACCCGGAGCTCTGATACCAATTTGTTATAACAAATGGCTCTTCCAAGCACAATCAATCAAGAATTGAGATAATAATGAAATCAAAGTAAATCAAGCACACACAACACAAGGATTTATAGTGGTTCGATCAAGATGATCTACATCCACTTGCGAAGACAACGATAACAATTTCCACTATGAGTAAACAAGATTACAAGGTATTTCCACTCAATCCCCTCTCAAGAACCCTAGCCCCTTTTGGTGCCTTACTCTCTCTTTTCTAATACATGAGTTTCTCTCTTGCTAAAACATGAGGATGAGAAGAAGACTTATCTCCTGATGCCTTCCCTTGCACAAAAGGTAAACGGGAAAACGGGTCGGGCAAATGGGTAAACCCAACCGAATACTAAACCGTATTCAAGGCACATATACTACACAGTCAAACAACATTAGTCCTGAGGACATTGCATAACTTGGATGGTGGAAGTTTAAGCCAGGTTATTTAGGTAAAATTTCTTAGTTTACGAGAGTTGAGAATCTGGAAAAGTTTGAGACAAGCAAGTACTATGGGAAAGAGCAATAATAATATGTCGAAGTTTCTGATGCGAATGATTTGCCAAGATTAATCTAAGAACCTTCAGTCTGCCCGATACAATCATGTAATGATGAAGCCAATTCCTGGTAATTCTTGTAGTCAACAATACCAAGTGTCAACTTGCTTGCAAACATAATCTTGAACAACCAATGTAGCTTACATTTGCACATGTGCTAGAATCAAATCTCTTTCTCATAGTTTCTAATGCGTTTCAGTGGTTCTGTACGTGCTAATAAAACATGAAAAAAACAAGATTGGTATAAATCCTACCATGCTCAGATTACTTGGTGGGGAAGCATATTAAACGGTGAGTCATCTAATAAAGGCAAGTTAACCAAGTTATAATAAAGGAGTAACATCTAAGTACTTGCACAGATGACAAAAAAAACATACTCACCAATAAGGGAAAGAAAATTACTGCTGGTAAAAAAACAAAATAAAATATATTTTCTGCCTAATTCTAAATCTGACAACTCAAACAACCACATTCTCCAACATCTTCAACCTCTTATTTTCTTGTCACTATTTTGTTTATCACATATATCACAAATCCCAGGATAACCATGACAACAATAAAACTATATCCAATTTTATCCGACATACTCCATTTATAAGATGCCCATATTTTCGTTAACACATGCATCACAAATCCCAGGATAAATAAACCAACCACAGCAACAATAATACTATATACAATTTTATCGAACATACTCCATTTATAAGATGCCCATAGTTGTATCAAACTGGAGGAAGACTTTTGGTTTCCATCAATTCTTTCCTTGTACAAAATAAAATCTCCTCTTGAATCCAGTGTTGCTCTATAGATATAGTCCTCCTTTACATTACTACTAGTTCCAATTTCGAGTTGTCGTTGCTGTTTTTTATCTTTATAAATTATTTCACGAATTCCACCGTTAGAATTTACGAGGTATAGCATACCAGCAGTGTCTAAATTGAGGTTTGCCGGGAGCGTTGCTGGCGTATCCCAAGGCTGACTAGTTACCCAAGCATAAAACTTATCATGAACATCGGTTATAAAAACTGCGCCACTGTTCTTTCCCAATGATATTTTGTACTCACTTGAATTGGAGATTAGATGATCAACTCCAAGTTCTAACTTTTGATCCCCAAGAAGTGTATCACTAGGATAGTCAAAACTTTCCCAAACAATTTGAGAATCCGAGCCATATAAAACAAAGTTGCCATTATCATGCAGCTTTGCATGACACTGGTTCTGCTACCTCAGACAACAAGAGTTTATCTTTATTTCCTGGCATTATCCGCAGTACTAGCTTCCTTTCCTCGGTGAAGATAATTGAAGATGGTTCGTGCACAGCTGGAATAAGATCTTTATAATTAGCAGTCCAAACTAGTGTCTTGTGAGCCGATCTAATAAACTATATACCAACAGTATATTGATTAGGAGACAACGGTAACCGGTAGAAGCCAAAAGCAATATTACCAGAGGGAGAAAGCCAATAAGGAGTTGTATCATTCAAAAAAAGAGATGAACCTCTTGTTTATGTTGGCGACGGAAGTATCACTCAAAGATGAATATCTTGTTATGTTGGTGACGGAACTATCATTCAAAGAAGATGATGATGCAAGAACTAGTAATGGAACAAACATTAATGACAAGGAGAGAATTACCTGTAGAAGTTTCATGTTAATTTGATGAATGAAAATCAAAATTTTGAAGCAGATTGTTTGTGGTTATACCCTTAGTGGTGGGCAATATATATATATATAGGCTTAGAGTAATACAACTTCGGATCTAACAAGGAACTAATAAATTCTAAACCGACTAGGATTCAATAACCGAAATCAAATCTGAATAGGAAACTATAGAGCCATCAAAGATCCTAGAAGGAATCAAGTAAATACTTAGGGAAACTTGGTTAAATGCCCCAAAATCGAATGCTTATTCAGAAAAATGATCATTCTGGAAAAGTTGGAAAAATGTCTCAATCTTTTAGATTTTCCATCTACCCAGTATAATCACATGGGTCGGATAACACATATGAGGAAAAAGACAAATATACTCTTCAACGGAAATGCAAAGAAGGAAAAGATTAATTGAACTTATAAACACCGTATAGCAAAGGATTTTATTTTTTCGATAATACAGGTACAACAAAGGTATATTTGATTCCCATGCCTTTTACAAGGCAGATACTTTTAAATACCAAATTTTGCAGAACATAACAGAATACCGTGATAGTCACTTTCGCAATACCTAGAAATACAAAGCTCCATTACGGTGTCAAAATTGGACCAAAACTAATCACCATTAACAATACTAACTTGAATTGAGGAGCACGCAGCAGCCGCATTGTCTGAGGTGGAGCTGACAGTGCCTGTTACATCATCCCCAGACCCACAAGAACTGAATGTGACCGAATAAACATACACACGGATCATTCTAGCAAAAAAAATAAAAAAATATTAGCAACTGAAAGCCACAACTTACGCGGTGCAGCGGACATCGTAATCAAAACAAGGAGGATGGCCGTCAACATTTATTCATGAAACTTTTGCCCATGGTTTCGATTTCTTTCATCTTTCTAGTTTGATGTTAATTTTGATCCAATTGGAAATAAGTTTCCCACTCTACTTAGAAATCGGTATCCTTGTGCTTAGTCTTTAACCTATATAGCTGGACTAGTTGACTATTAGCTTATGCCTACTGTATATTTAGTAGCTGGATTAGTTGACTCTACCCACAGATACCGTGCCCACACATCCCGAAACGAGTAAAAAACTGCTGCCAGTAGAGTCTTTAGGAAATTTTGTTTGACAACTAAAAAGGTGATGAGTCTGGTGACATTTATTAGAGTATAGCACGTATATAAGAGGCTGAGGTAAGCGTGAAGAGTAACCACAGAAGACCGTGCACCCCGCACACTTGAAATGAAGATCAAATCAAATAATCAAGAAGATTATGTAATCTTTGAACTCCCTCGATCCCACTTTAGTTAGACGTTTAGGATTTATTTTAGCAAAAATGACTGACAAACACTGAAAAAAAACAAAACCAGGCCCATACCAATCCTTGGTGTCATGAGTCCCCATCCCAATGTGTCTACTGGTTTTTTATAATTCTTGCAATGTTTGTGTCGAATTGTTGTATTTTGAGTCTGCATTGAAATTAGACACCGGAAACAAAAAACAAAAAGTTAAGAGATGCGAAAACATATAAATATTAAGGGACATATATAAAAAAAAATTAGTATCATTGTTTTTTCTTAATCTGCTTTGAAAATACCAAAATCTTGGACTAAGCTAAGACGGAGGGAGTAATATTCTAAAGACTTAATGGACCATATATTCTACTAACCAATGATACATGGGAAGATCATTTCGTTAAATCTTTTTGTTGGTTTTTTTTTTTTTTTTTTTTTTTTTGTAGCCTCCCCTTGTCACACGACTGCGCTTATTTGAATTGAACCTAACACCTGATGTTGTCCGAAGGATATTGTACGAATTCTATTCATACCTTCATTGAACTTAGATGGTTGTTTTCTACCATGCTTGGTTCTCGAAGTAGTCTTTGGTAATTGCAATTTCGCTCCCTCAGTGTCATCCCTATGGGGATATCTTTTCTGCATCACTCATTCAAGTTAGCCTATTCTATTTCTTCGTTTCGTATCCATTTTGGACTAAGCAGAGAGTCCACATATATGTGTTCAACAATGAAATTTAGTATGGATATAGACTAATGGGTAAAAAATGTGGAATATAGTACGGGCAACTCAACTGTAGTATAGAGGACAAAAGGAATGATTAAACTTTATAAAGTGTAAAAATATTAAAAATTGGAGGTAAAAAACATCATTGAAACTGTGCCTGCTCATTGGCTTGTAATTTTTCCTTTATCAAACTTTTGGTTTCTTCCTTTTCAAGGACGAGATCTTTTTTTGTTGTCCGGTAGCTAGTATGCCACACAGCACTATCATTACTACGAATACAATAGTAGGTGTAGGACCTCTAGAGACCGCCGCACCCGGGGTTTTATCTAAAAGGCTTCGGCATTATGTAGGGAGAATGTCTAGCTTATGAAACTTGTCTTCCTCCATGTGGGATTATCCTTAGCTATCTCATGTGTGACTCACATGTGTGTATTTGAGCCACACAACTCCAACAATCTCCACCTTGGCACCTCCGTATGCTACGGATCGAACAATGATTACTGCCACCAGATGCTCTTGGAACACTACTCATACTTTGAGCCTTGAGGTTAAGTGTGGGGTTTTATCCAAAAGACCTCGGTGCTACGTAGGGAGAATGTCCAGCTTATATATCACCATATGGAACTTGTCTTCTTCCATGTGGGACTATCCTTAGCTATCCCATGTGTGACTCACATGTGTGTATTTGAGCCACACAACTCCAATCAATTCACATTCCGATCAATTCTTTCCTTCTGAATCAATGCTACCCGGTATATATAATCAAAAGAAAATTGATAGAAATTCTGCCATGCTCGGATCATATAAAGGTGAATCAATTTCTTTATCTTTACAATTAACCAAGTCATATAGGATTAAAATCAAAGTATTTGCAAAAACAAAAATGTAAATAGCACAGAAACACAAGGTAACTTCTTGTAAAAATAAAATAACTTATTTTACTTCCTAATTCTAATTCTGATAATTCAACACCTTCAGGTGGAACCCTTTGCAATTCTCTTCTTCTTCTTCTCCAAACCTGCTGCATTAATTTTGACAAGCAAGAAAATTAATGGTAGCGTGAATATACGAAAAATTACAAGATATATTGGTGACTTATCCCATTGATTAGATGTCCATAGTTGTGTCAAATTAGAGGAAGAATCTTCGTTATCCCCAAAATTTCCATCAATTCTTTCCTTGTACACAATAAAATCTCCTTCTGAATCCAATGTTGCTCTATATATATAACTCTGCTTAACATAACTAATAGTTCCATCTTTAAGTTGTTGCTGTTGATTTTTGCCATCATAAATTATTTCATGTATTGCACCATTAGAATTTACGAGATATAGGATACCAGCGGTGTTTAAATTAAGGCTTGCTGGCAGGATTTCTGGCCTATCCGAAGGTTTACTAGATACACGAGCATAAAACTCATCATAAACATTATATATAATAACTGCACCATTAGTCTTTCTCATTGATAATTTATACTTACCTGAACTGGAGATTAGATGATCAACTCCAAGATTTAATTTTTGACCGCCCAGAAGTGTATCAGTAGGATGATCGAAACTTTCCCAAACAATCTGAGAATCTGAACCATACAAAACAAAGTTTCCATTATCATGGAGCTTTGCATATAACACTGGTTCCGCAACCTCAGGCATCAAGAGTTTATCTTTATCATCTGTCCGCAGTACTAACTTTCCTTCCATGGTAAATAAAATGGAAGATGGTGTATGCGCAGCTGGAATAAGATCTTTATGATTAGCAGTCCAAACTAGTGTTTTGTGAGGCGAATTAGGAAACCATATACCAACAGTATATTGATCACGAGACCATGGTAACTGGTAAAAGCCAAAAGCGATGTTACCCGAAGGAGAAAGCCAATAAGGAGTAGTATCATTCAAAGAAAGAGATGAATCTCTTGTTATTCTGCTCACATCAATATCGGTAGATATAGGATCTATAGGATCTAAGAACGGACCAAAAATTATAAGAGAAGGTACGGAAAGGAAGATCGTTAACATCCCTAGACAGATATTCATTATTCTTTGATGGTGAAACAAAACCAGAGTTAGATTTTTTGTGGAAGAGAAAATCTATGTGAAAAGATATGCAACGAGATAAACAAACCCTAGGATATATTATGTGATCAATAGAGAACATAAATATAGAGTCATAAGTAAATAAGGAAACCCTAACTAATTGGTGTTGATATAACAGTATTTTATTTATTTATTTATTATGCAGTTATTTGGTAGCCTGGTAGCCTACCCTTGTGGCACGACTGTGCTTTGCGCGGCTAAGCCTCCCCGTAAACACTTGGTGTGTCGGTGTGTTCAAAGTAAATTGTTCTATTTGTACCTTGAGTTTGATACTCAAATTAGTCTTTGACAATGGGTAAACACACTCATTGTCATCCTTGCCGAGATATCTTTCGCCCTTTCTTCGAGGTAGCATTCTCAATTTCTTAATTTGTATCCGCTTTAACGGAGAGTCCGTTCGTATATGCTCAACATCATAGAAATTCTGAAAAAACAAATGCATGGCTTAGGCCTTACCATGCAGTTGCTTCAAAGCCAACATGATGCTCCTTGGTTAGATGACCAAGATATCAGCGAAGATCACACAGGCGATCGAGAAGAGAGTCCCTATAATCACATGAAAGCCATAGAGAAAAGGCGAATGCATGGCTTAGGCCTTTACAATGCAGGCTGCAGCTGCTTCAAAATTAAGCCATTATAATATGATGCTCCTTAATATAACATAATGCTCCTTGGTTAGATGACCACGATATTGGCAGAAACTACACAGACATTAGATGACCAAGATATTGACAGAAACCACATAGACGATCGAGAAGAGAGTCCCTATAACTATTAGAAAAAACATTCAAAGAAATAAAAATAGTTGATCCTTTTATTATATTGCTAACTTTTCTTAATCAAGATTACACCGGAAGGATGCTATTTTATGTAAGCTAGCCTTGTCAGGAAGGTGATATCCTCCTAATTCTAAATAATTTCTTGTTTCAATCTTTTCAATAAAACAATGAGTCAGTATTTCGGCCAAATACCACCCCAGAAAGTATGCTATCTGTCACACGCCCATTTAATCGCCAAAAATTTTCATTGGACATGACCGATGATAATTGTGGTTCAGTGAATCAACTTCACCCACAATTACTCATCGTTGCATACTTGCATCAAAGTACGCATCTGCCTTCACTCTAAAGGTTTTGCACAAAGGAAGTGTTTCTTCTTTCTCTCTGAATCTTCATGCCTCCATAAGCATAAGAGGTTCTGCCATGCATCAAACCAATTGACCAACTCACAAAATCAGCACTATCACAAACACAAAAATATACTGCAACAAACCCATTTTATTGCACTAAAGGAAGATTACAAAACTTGGCCATCACATGGACCAAAACAGGCCATCACCCTCTTGGTGATGCCTTATTCTCTCAAAACATGACACTAACTTTACAAACCCTCTTCTATGTAAGACAACTGATTTTCCCATGCCTAAGGACTATTTATACAACAGATTTACTAGCCAAAACCGTGCACAACACTTGCACACGCATGGAATAGCCATGTGTCCCATAAGTAGTTTCCATAACGGCCATAATGTTTTTTTAACTGCTACCTTTCTTGCTGTCTTGTAGAATGGCGCTACATCTGTCTTAAACGGTTAGGATCAGACAAACTCGGTTATAAAGAAACTTTATAACCTTCTCAAACTTGCTCACTTGATATGACATGCGTGTGATGCACACACACTCGTAACGGACAGCTTGAACTCAAATCTGACAATCATTACGCTGCGCTCAACTTGGCCCGTGCCAATGTTCAGAAATGATTGTGCAACATTCAACTTGGTCTTTTCCAAATACAACAACAGTTGCGTTTCATTAACCTGGCCTCTGCCAAATTCGACATTGGTTGCGCTACTTCTATCCCGCCATGTACTTAGCTCATTTGGATGCCAACACCCAAATATCATGCCAATTGAGTCTTGGCTTGTTTAGTTCAACTTCATACTTCATATGCATCACTTGCATTCTTTTTACAGAGCAATAATCATCAATGGCGCATTTGGCAACGCCACTGTTGCATATGCATTGTCCAAACCTTGGCTAATGCTTGGGCCAATGCCAAAGTCATCCCATGACTTGCATTGCATCCCTAATTCCTTCCTTGAGCTGGGCCAACTCTGAATCAAGGATATGCAACACTATCGCATAGTATTTCATGTGCTAAGTAGCCTTTCTTGTCTTGGCCGTAATGGCGCTACATCGTCGGACTGTGTGGCTCCATCTGCCAGGCTACAACTTCAGTATTGCGCAATAATTGTGCGCCACTATTGAGGCATGCTATAGACTTCCCCCACCCAATCTGTTCAACGTCCTCGTTGAATGCAACAAAGTATACTCGCTATACTTGTTCTCTGGCCTTGTACGCTTCTGAGCCTATCTCAAAAATCAGCAAACTTGTTTGGCCTTCTTTACCAAAACTTTATGCCTAGTACCATATGCCATCACTTAGCTTACTGCCTTGTCATTGATCTTACTGACTTGTAATGTTGTTGTCACGTTGGCCTACGCTTCAACTTCAATTACAATCGCATATCAACACCCAAATGCAACATTGAAATTCCTCTTGCCAACTCTCTGAATTAGGCTTGAACTTCGCATGAATCATTTGTGCCTAAGTATCCACAAGTAATGATTCTCCCCAACTGATCAGAATTATCATTTACATGGTTTTTTGCGTTCATTTTCCGACTTCAGTTGCACCACGCAACATAACAGGACTTATATAATACTTGGCTTCATTCTTTAATCATATGCGCATACGCCAAATCATGCCATGCCTTAAGGTATGCAATCTATGATTTCATACCTCTCTTGGTATGCGCCAACACCTATGGCCTTTGCTGTACTTTGCAAACTTCACGGTTTTCACTAGATTTGGCCTCTAAATCATATTGCAAACTTCACCTTCTTGGACTTGCATAATCTGTATGCCAAAGAACCCGCACCTCGCTGTTCTTTGCTTGCATTGTCGTAACACCTTGATTGAAATGCATGACTTTAGTATAGTAATGACATAGGATTACCCGGGACATCCCACCGTCACTTTGGACAAGATATCCTCTTCACGCGCCTTTGAGACCAGCAAAGCCTCACTCGCTCTTTCAAACTGCTACGCTTTAATTTGTCGGAAAAACAACATCACGTTCTTCCTAACTTTGAGTTACTCTTAACTCATATACTTGATGGACTTATATCTTCATTCTTGCTGTATTACTCCATGCTATCGCTGCAAAATACCGCCTCACTTCCACATAAATCTCAACAGCGAACTTGTCTATGCCACCAACTCCACTATTTGCTTCTTTCACTTTTAGTGTCTTCTATTGCATATTTTGGCTTAATATGCTATGTATCATCTTCCACACGAACTAGCTTTACTTTGAACGAAAGAGACAAGAACTCTCGTCTCAAATACCCTCATTCGCTACTACCTAACATAGAGAGACAATTCCCAACACTAAGGTCCACTCGAACCTAAACTGAAAGTATACTTAAACTTGAGAAAATACTCACGCCAACTGATTGCAACTTTTAAGACCTAACAAGTCTTGCAATACTGACTTCATCTTCGCTTCTAGGCAAAAAACAAGGAAGCGAGACAACACATACTGTCCCCAATGTGTGCAAATCACATTGCCACATGCATTCTTCTAACTATCAATGTTCTAATGCGACTCCCATAACGAAGCACAATATAATTGACACTTAGTTGAATAGTCCTTCAAACTGAGGCTATCACGTTGCTTTAGCTTTCATGAAGATTTCTTCAAGAATGGCCTCATGCCATCTTTATGCATCACCACTACCATCAATTATCCTAACCACAAAAAAGCCACACTTGTTTGCAAGCCAAGCCACACTTGCAAGCCACACTTGTTCTCGACGATTAAGACATGCCAATTAACACCAACATTTTGACACAAACTTGTGCACCTTTGCACAATTGAATTGGACTTGACTTGGTGATTCTGAGAAAGTCATATCACTCAATGACTTCCGCAGAAAAATTCCATTGGACAATCTCAACAATGCCATAATCCTTGCAAATGAGGAACCCACTTCCTACGTTCCTTGAAGAAAGAATGTCGCATTCTTATTCAAACTGGAACTCATTTTTACTGTCCATGCACAAATGGTTACTCTTGTCTTTCCTTTTCTCCAATATCAACTTCAGTAGCAACAATTATTGATTTCCAGTCGACAAGAACATCCACTTGTGGTAATGATCAAATGCAGGTCTTTGGACACCTTTGTCCAAGCATATTGATACCACTCATAAATATGGTGCAAGCACACTCTTTGTGAACATCTAGCATCAACAAAGAACTCTTTGTAAACTCGATACCGTGGTGTATCGGCTTTTCCCTAGCTTGTGCTTATTTCTTCATCCTTTCCATAAGCTTTATGCTAGATAAGAATTGGCCATCCAATTTTTCTTTTATGGCATCACATTACCAAAAAATGCTGGTTCATAACCAGATTTTTCATTACCACCAAGGTATATGCATCGAGAGAGATAATTTTAATCTTCCACCAACTGGCTACAATGAGACACCTCCAATTCTATCACATAGATAGGTTCTCCATCTTCTTTGCCACTGCAAAGGCCATCAACTTCTTTGAGTTTAGGAATTTTCGCAAAATTCCATTACCACATGTAATGCACTCGCTACTGATGACACCACAAAGATATGCATTCCAAATGCGTAATCTTTGCATACTTGTGAGAAACATTGACTTTAAACACCTGACTTGCACCATAGAAGTCAGCATACTCTTCAGTTTTGTCATGCAATCACTTGAAAACCCGGTTTCCAATGATTCTCGCATGTTCGCCTAACACTTTGGGAAGAAATTTTGACACCTTTGTCATAAACTTTCATGGCCTATTGCTACTTGAAGCTTCAAAGTTCATTCCAATTGATCTTGCCATACAAGACCAAACTTCTTCTAGTCTCCATACTAAAGAAACCCAAACAATTCTTCATTTAATTCGACAAACAAATGACACCAACTTGAGTAAAAGAGAGAAAAATCAAGAACTGTGTCCCCAAACACGGCTCTGATACCTGCTGTCAAACACCCATTTAATCGCCTAAAATTTTCATGGGACATGACCGTCAATAATTGCGGTTCAGTGAATTAACTTCACCCACAATTACTCATCCTTGCATACTTGCATCAAAGTACGTATCTGCCTTCACTCTAAATGCTTTGCACAACCGAAGTCTTTCTTCTTTCTCTCTTAAACTTCATACCCCCATAAGCATAAGAGGTTCTGCCATGCATCAAACAATTTGATCAACTCGCAAAATCAGCGACATCACAAACACAAAGATATACTGCAACAAACATATTTTATTGCACTAAAGGATGATTACAAAACCTGGCCATCACATGGACCAAAACAGGCCATCACCCTCTTGGTGATGACTTATTCTCTCAAAACATGAGACTAACTCGACAAACTCTCTCCTATGTAAGCCTACTGATTTTCCCATGCCTTAAGACTATTTATACAACATATTTACTAGCCAAAACCGTGCACAATACTTTCACACACATGGAATAACCACGTGTCCCATAAGTAGTTTCTATAAGCGCCATAATGCCTTTTTAACTGCTACCTTTCTTGTTGCAGAATGGCGCCACATCTGTCTTAAACGGTTAGGATATGCAAAACACGGTTATAAAGCCACTTTATAACCGTATCTAACTTGCTCAGTGGATCTGGAATGCGTGTGATGCACACACACTCGTAACTGACAGCTTGGACTCAAATCCGACAATCATTGCGTTGTGCTCAACTTGGCCCATGCCAATGTTCGGAAATGATTGTGCAACACTCAACTTGGTCTCTGCAAAATACAACAACAGTTGCGCTTCGTTCACTTGGCCTCTGCCAAGTTCGGCAATGGTTGCGCTACTTCTATCCCGTCATGTACTTAGCTCATTTGGATGACAACACCCAAATATCATGCCAATTGAGTCTTGACTTGTTTAGTTCAACTTCATACAACATATGCATCACTTGCATTGTTTTTTCCGAGTAATAATCATCAATGGCGCATTTGGCAACGCCACTGTTGCATATGCATTGTCAATACCCTGGCTAATGCTTGGGCCAATGCCAAAGTCATCCCATGACTTGCATTGCATCCCTAATTCATTCCTTGAGCTGGGCAAATTCTGAAACAAGGATACGCAACACTATCGCAAAGTATTGCATGTGCTAAGTAGCCTTTCTTGTCTTGGCCGTAATGGCGCTACATCGTCGGACTGTGCGGCTCCATCTGTTAGGCAACAACTTCAGTATTGCCCAATGGTTGTGCGCCACTATTGAGGCATGTATTACTATCATACCGATATAATGTGACAGACTGAAAATTTATGCCTGGCATGGCTTGGCGCGAAGGCCATAACTCCCCCGATGCGCCATGATGAATATACGGTCTGGGACTTAACACTAGGCTTATGCATGTCCATTTTCCATTACAAGCATGCTCATGGAGCATGATGCAGCTAACTTATCTTCCATACTGTTCCAATCTTAACCTTGTCCGCAACAGGGTATAAAGCCTTGAACATAGGGAATTCATCACTGAATTTCCTATCTAGCTGAGTAACCGTCGCACTTTCTCTTCACTAAGCTTCGGCATGGCTGAGAGCATGCACTTGTCTTGCTCGTGCAAAGGGTGCATCAATCAGTCTCATGACGTAATTTCCTTAGGCTTATGCAAGCTCCGCTAACTTGCATATCGATCTAGCTTACTTTCCAGGCCATGCCCAACGCTCCATTGGTACATGCCTAAGTCGAACGGCTTGATAGGAAGTATGAGCATCCACTGGCTTGCATGCAACTTGCCTCATAAATTTTGGCAACAATCATCTCTTGCATCGAGCTACCGAGCTTAGATGATATGAGGGGCTAAAGTGCTGGACCTGCAATGCTACAACTCATTGCGGCTGCCTATGTACCCTTCCCTACTCTAAAGGGATCAAGCACAGACTGTAGTTCATCCACGAAGGGACAAAACTTAAGCCAAATTGTTTGCGAGGCCGTAGCCAAGCAAAAATGTTAAGGGCCTGGTCCGTATAGGCCGTTCTGTCATAATGCATAATGATCGGGTCCGCGACATGGCATAGTGATGCCTAAGCATCAAATGCCCTATTCGCAAGGCTACTCAACTATAAATGAGCCTTATGCATTATTTATACTCTTTTTGCTAAGCTATGAAGCTTACTTGGCACATAGTCCGCATATGCACCTTAAACCGACTACCCCTCCCTATATATGTTAATTAACTTGCAATTTCTACAACTTAGGAAAAGGGAGCAAAAAATCATTCACCAAGTCCTACTTTTGAGGTTTTAGCTTTACTATTCATGTACAATGATTGCATGTAATGATTGCACTGCAATGCTCAAGGCCATCTTCCCAACTGGCCTAATGCATCATGATGATGCAACATTGGCTCTGGCTAATATTCCTCTTAACGCGAAAGAAACTTGAGATGAAGCTTCATCTCGTGCCATGGCGCATCTTTCAGCATACGCCATGCCAAAAACATGGGGTGTTACATTATTCACCCCTTTAAAGAATTTCGTCCCCGAAATTCAAAAAAAAACTATTGTGGACAATCTCTTCGGTTTGGATTCCTGAGCAAAAGTCCCATACCAGATGCTCAGAAATCACAGGTTTCTTCAAGTTTGTCATGGAGCATCAATTAGGACCTTCTGAGCAAACGCCTCATACCTCATACCCAGGAATCCAAAATGAGTCCAACACGTTACCGAGAATCACAATTGGCCAGTTGCCAAAGGGATATCTCAACAAGGTATCCTAAATGTGCATCTCATACTACACACTCAGGAGTCCCTAAGGTTCACAATGGTGAATATTTCATCAAAATGACAGAATCTTAGCGCAGTACTGTGTGGAACAGAATCCAGTTGCCCACCGTCCCTGACGGTCATCCAGGTTGCCACTCGTAAGTGGGATGCTAGCCGGGCCTTACAACGCACACCATTGGACAGTTGCCAACGTGTGGGGATGATCAGTCCCATTGTCTACCCACCGTCCCAGATGGTCTTCCGGATATCCACTCGTAAGTGGAGTGCCACCTAGGCCTAGCAAACTCACAGCACTAAAACAAGCTCAACTCGATTCGTATAGTAACTGGCATAGCAGTTACAAACTCCTATCCACGCAAAAGTTGGCCTACTCTCAAACTTTATTTCTTTTTTGAAGGAAAATTACTCGTTGACGAGTCCACTCCGCACAGTCCCTAGAGTTATCTCGGAACTTTCTATGATACTAACTGTGACGGACCATAAAATTACGCCTGGCGTGCCTTGGCGTGAAGGCCATAACTCCCCCGATGCGCCATGATGAATCTACGGTCCGGGACTTAACACTAGGCAAATGCACGTCAATTTTACCTTGCAAGCATGCTCGTGGAGCATGATGGAGCTAGCTTAGCTTCCACACCGTTCCAATCTTACCCTTGTCCGCAACAGGGTATAAAGCCTTGAACGTAGGGAATTCATCACTGAATTTACTATCTAGTTGAGCAACCATCGCACTTTTTCTTCACTAAGCTTCGGCATGACTGAGAGCATGCACTTGTCTTGCTCGTGCCAAGGGTGCATCAATCAGGCTCATGACGTAATTTCCTTAGGCTTTTGCAAGCTACGCTAACTTGCATATCGATCTAGCTTACTTTCCCGGCCATGCCCAAAGCTCTATTGGTACATGCCTAAGTAGAATGGCTTGATAGGAAGTACGAGCATCCACTGGCTTGCATGCAACTTGCCTCATCAAGTCTGGCCACAATCATCTCTTGCATCAAGCTACCGAGTTTAGATGAAATGAGGGGCCAAAGTGCTGGATAGGTAATGCTGCAACTCATTGCGGCTTCCTACATACCCTTCCCTACTAAAAAGGGATCAATCACGGACCGTAGTTCATCCACGAAGGGATAAAAACTTAAGCCAATTCGTTTGCGAGGCCGTGGCCAAGCAAAAATGGTAAGGGTATGGTCCGTATAGGCCGTTCTATCATAATGCATAATTATCGGGTCCGTGACATAGCATAGTGATGCCTAAGCATCAAATTCCCTCTTCGCAAGGCTACGCAACTATAAATGAGCCTTATGCATCATTTATACTCTTTTGGCAAAGCTATGAAGCTTATTTGGCACATAGTCCGCATATGCAACTTCAACCGACTACCCCTCCCTATATATGTTAACTTGCAATTTTTACAACTTAGGAAAAGGGAGCAAAAAATCATTCACCAAGTCCCACTTTTGAGGTGCTAGCTTTACTCTTCATGGACAATGATTGCATAATATTATTGCGTGTAATGATTGCGTACATTATTGATTGCGTACATTATTGATTGCGTACAATGATTGCGTGTAATGATTGCGTATAATGATTACATAACATTCTCTAATCCAGCCCGCACTTGCATATTGCATAATGATTGTGAAATATTCACTCAGTCAACCAGCTCCGTCCTGTTGCACAATGATTGTGCAATATTGGCTCTAGGCCAATCGTCTGCATAATGCACAATGATTGCGCTGCAACACTCAAGGCCATTTTCCAAACTTGCCTAATGCATCATGATTATGCAACATCGGCTCTGGCAAATATTCCTTTTAACGTGACAGAAATTTGAGATGAAGCTTCATCCCGTTCCATGGCGCATCTTTCAACATGCGCCATGCCAAAAACACGGGGTTTT
>JAJJMB010012717.1:2299947-2333310 GCA_023531105.1 Papaver atlanticum | reverse complement strand
ATTTCAGGTCGACGAACAAAAAATGTTGCTTAATATTCCAACTAACTAAAGAAGGTTCCATACCCACTATATCTACTTGATGCAGGTGCTTGCTTTTAAAGCTGGAAGGCACTATAAAGTTAGGGTAAACACTATATCTACTGGTATGCCTATGTAAATTGTAATTTTTCATCTCTTTCATTGCATAGTTCAATTCAATGGTGGTGCTGGTCTTGGTGACTGTAGGTGGTTCATGCAGACCGACTGCCACGAACATTCACTTCCACCACCACTACCATTAGAGCTCGTATTTTTGGTGGTTTGATCATTTATGTAGTACCAATCTAGTATTCGCAGAGACTATATTCAATAAAAATATGAAATTTCAATAACACTCAAGGCAGATTTAGCCTACACTTATGAGACTAGATTCACCTTTAAATGGGAGCATCTTTTGAAATTGTTGTGAACACAATGAACTGCTTTTTTCTGACTTGTTATATGTTTAATGATGAAATCGACTGATTTTTCTGAAATCATTGTGTATTTTCAGGTCATGGAACGACAAAAATGCTTCATCTTGTTGCTAACCGAGAAGGTTCCACTTTTGCTTTCGTTTTCTTTAGCGAGTAAAAACGTTAGCCCTTGTATATTTGTCGTTTCAGTTGTTGTATAGAATTGTACTCTTTTATGTTGCTGGTTTGAGTTTTTTTTTAAGAAACCATGAACTTATCGGGGATTGTATTGTTGTGAATTAAGGACTTGAATCCTCTGTGTCCGATTATGAATTTTGAAATGAATATGATGTTTTAATGGAATGTTATTATGAATTTGTACATCCAGTATAATTATTTCATTTTAGTTCACTCAGATTATTTCATTTCAGCCCATTCAGAAGGCTGCAGCCATTCAGCCAGATCTGAATCTATTTTTTTTTATATTAAAATGTATATCTAAGACTGATATGGGTCAGTCCTAACACCTTGACCGTTAAAATCGGTCGTTGATATAGGTTGTTCCGCGACCCGTAGAGCCACATCATAGATGGAAAAGACGCTCAAACAGTGACCATTTCCGCGACCGTTAAAACATGTCATTTAACTCGGATACATAACTTTCCCTGACGGTCGCGAAACTGCTATTTTCCACTAGTGATCATAGTTGTTGAAGATCTGTAGCTATAACAATGAGAAAAAAATTGCTCTCAATCATTGTTATACAGTGTCATGGGATTATTATACAACATCAAAGTCCAATTGTATCACAACTTTGACAACAATACTATGGTGATATGTATCACTCCCCCTTAGTCAATACTTCATCTCACAATGAAAACCACCCCCCCTTACATAATGATCCGTAAACCATATGTATTTGTAGTGTGAACTATACATTAATTCTCCTCCTTTTTGTTAATAAATTGGCAAAGGTACGAAAACTAGTGGGATCCTCATGAAATTTACATAGAGATACTTCATGACCAAAAGAGAACAACAAACCAACTTGTTTAGATGCCATCAAATAACCGAAACTAAATGCATTCATCAAGGAGTTTATAAAGATATAAGATAACCCCTACAATATTCCACAGCCGCACTCCCCACAAAGGTTTGGCAATTAAGCACAAGTTCAATTAAGAACTCTCCCCCATAAAATGTCATTCCCGAAAGAACAACAAGAGTGACCTTACTTTTACAAGAAAAGAAAGATTTCTTTGGACAGAAACTAAGATACTTAACAGAAATTCAACTACTGAAAAAAATACAGAATTGAAGTAACACTTGACCTGGGATTCCAAATTCAATTGCCCAACAAATCGAGATAAATGTAGGGGAAAGAATTCAGGAAAGACTAATGAACCAAAAAAACACTAATAGACTGCCGTAAGTGTTGAAATGTAGCAGTGTCTAATGATTTGGTGAGAATATCAGCCAATTGTTGTTCGGAAGGCACAAATTCCATATTTATGATACCATTTTCATAGAGATCTCGAATAAAATGATACCTTATATCAATGTGCTTAGTTCTTGAGTGCTCAACGGGATTCTCAGTGATTCGAATCTCGCTTGAGTTATCACAAAAGATCTTCATTATTCCAGTATCAATTCCATAATCAGCAAGCATTTGTTTCATCCAGAGAAGTTGAGTACAACATGAGCCTGATGCAATATATTCAGCTTCACATGTAGACAGGGATTGTTAATTTTGTTTCTTGCTATGCCAAGCCACAAGATTCAATCCTACATAGTAGAAACCCCCTGATGTACTTTTTCTGTCTTCCACACATCCTGCCCAATTAACATCTGAATAGGAAGAAAGATCAGTGTTAGTATCAAAAGTGTAAGATAGACCATACCCGACAGTGTGATTGACGTATCGTATGATCCTTTTCGCAGCTGCAAGATGAGATTCCTTTGGATTTGCCTGAAACCTAGCACAACAACCAACACTAAAAGCAATATCAGGTCTAGTGGCTGTAAGATATAAAAGACTTCCAATGATAGATCGATCAAGTTTTTGATCCACATTTACACCTTTCTCATCTCGATGTAGTTTACCCGTGGTAGGCATAGGAGTTAGTTTTGGAGTTGACTTATCAAGACTGAATCTTATGATAAGATCTCTTGCATATTTTTATTGAGATAAGTAAATTCCATCCTTGTGTTGTTGAATTTGTAAACCCAATAAGAATTTTAATTCACCAGCATCGCTCATTTCAAACTCCTTGCGAGAAGATACTTGAAAATCTATTCCAAGTTTCTCAGATGTCGATCCATAGATGATATCATCTACATAGACTCGAGCGATAACAACATCTTTCCCAATCCATTTGGTAAACAACGTTTTATCATCTCCGCCTCTCAGAAAACCTTTCCTAAGAAGGGAAGTAGTTAGTTTTTCGAACCAGGCACGCGGTGCTTGTTTTAACCCATATAATGCCTTATAAAGCTTAAGGACATGATCTGGGAAATCAGGGTTTTCAAATCCCTTAGGTTGAGCGACATAGACCTATTCCTTTAAATATCCATTTAGGAAAGAGGATTTAATGTCCATTTGAAACAACTTAACCTTAAGAAAACAAGCATGAGCTAATAACAATCGAATGGACTCAAGGCATGCCACAGCAGAAAAGGTTTCGTAAAAGTCGATTCCTTAAATCTGTGAATACCCCTGAGTGACAAGCCTAGCTTTGTTTCTGACAATGGTGCCAAATTCATCAGACTTGTTCTTGAATATCCATTTAGTACCAACAATAATAGGAAAGCGGATTTAATGTCCATTTGAAATAGCTTAACCTTAAGAAAACAAACATGAGCTAATAACAATAGAACGGACTCAAGGCGTGCCACATGAGCAAAGGTTTCATCAAAGTCGATTCCTTCAATCTGTGAATATCCCTGAGCGACAAGTCTATCTTTGTTTCTGACAATGGTGCCAAATTCACCAGACTTGTTCTTGAATATCCATTTAGTACCAACAATATTGATATTGGGGAGACAAGGTACGAGCTTCCATACATCTTTTCTTTGGAATTGATTTAACTTTTCATGCATTGCATTCACCCAAAAGGGATCGCTAAGAGCTTCATCAATGTTTCTTGGCTCTACTTGCGATAGATAACAACCAAAATTGCAAATATTTTGAAGTTGTCCTCTCGTCTTAGCTGTAAAATCTCTTCCTCCAATAATACTATTAGTGTTGAGGAGAAAAGCCCTATTCAGGCTATTCCTGTTGAACAAGAACGTTCCCCTCCTTGTTCAACAGGAATAGCCTGACTAGGGCTTTTCTCCTCATCACTAGAAATATCGGGATCAGTAACTATTGGAATAACTTCTACTGATTCTAGAATTTCTTTGATTTTCTCAATTGTCTCGGTTGGAGGCAATTCAGCAGGAGAGTTATCATGACGAAAATTACTTAGATCGTCAATGATAACATTTGCAGATTACATCATGACTTGGGTTCAGAGATTAAAGACCCGAAAACCACGACTGTCAGATGCATAGCCAAGAAAAATACCTTCATCGCTTTTGGAGTAAAATTTCCCTTTCAGTTCACGGTCCTTAAGAATGTAGCACTTATTGTCGTACACTCTGAGATAGTGTAAGTTGGGTTTCTTACCGTACCACAACTCATAAGGAGTGTTTAGGGTCTTTGACCGCAAGTAAACCAATTGATCAAGTAGCAAGCCGTAAAAACAGCCTCTCCCCAAAACCTTAACGGTAAGTTTTTGTTATGGAGCATTACCCTTGCCATTTCCTGAATGTTCCTATTCTTCCTTTCTGCAACTCCATTAGCTTGTGGAGTAATAGGTGGTGAGTATTGTTGAATAATCCCCAGAGAGTCATAGTATTCAAACACTTTGGTGTCCTTGAATTCAGTGCCACGATCGCTTCTAATTTTCTTTAGTTTGCAACCCTGTTCATTCTGGATTCTATTAACAATAATCTTTAATTCACTGAGGGTTCCATTCTTGTGGGATAAAAATGCCACCCAAGTGAATCTGGTGTAATCATCTACCATAACAAAAGCATACTTCTTTCCAGCCACTGTAGGTTGTTGAATTGGGACGAAGAGATCCATATGAATTAAATCAAGTGGAGCTTTAGTGAGAATATCTCGAGATGATTTATGTGAAACTTTCGTTTGTTTACCCTTTTGACAGGCACCACATACACCTTCAATCTTAGCATTGATTTTGGGAACACCTCTAATGGTAACAAAGACCAATGTTCAAGTGTCAATCAATTTATATCAACAACCAAAGGTTGGATTATATAATTGATTGATCTTAACACACAACCTGTGATATTTCTATTATATAAAAAAATATAATGCGGAAAAGAAATAACACAGACACCAGAAATTTTGTTAACGAGGAAACCGCAAATGCAGAAAACCCCTGGGACCTAGTTCATCTTTGAACACAACACTGTATTAAGCCGCTATAGACACTAGCCTACTACCAATGAACTTCAGACTGGAGTGTAGTTGAGACCTAATAAATCTCACACTGATCAAGGTACAGTTGCGCTCCTTACGTCTTTGAACCCCAGAAGGATTCTACGCACTTGATTCCCTTAGCTAATCTCACCCACAACTAAGAGTTGCTATGACCCAAAGTCGAAGACTTGATAAACAAATCTGTCTCACACAGAAAAGTCTATTGGAATAGATAAATATGTCTCCCACAGAAATACCTACGAGTTTTGTTCCGTCTTTTGATAAATCAAGGTGCACAGGAACCAATTGATAAACCGGACTTATATTCCCGAAGAACAGCCTAGTATTATCAATCACCTCACAATAATCTTAATCGTATGGTAGCGAAACAAGATATTATGGAATCACAAACGATGAGAAGAAGATGTTTGTGACTTCTTTTAATCTTACCTATCGGAGATAAATCTCGAGAAAATCTTAGCAAAGATAATACTCAATCACGATAGAACAAGTAAGATCAGAACACGCAACTACAGAGAAAATAGTTGGGTCTAGCTTTACAATCCTAATGAAGTCTTTAAGTCGTTAACCTACAGGGTTTCGTGAAAAACCTAAGGTTAAAGGAGAATCGACTCTAGTCGCAACTAGTATCACACATGAGGTGTGGGGATTAGGTTTCCCAGTTGCTAGAGTTCTCCTTTATATAGTTTTCAAATCAGGGTTTGCAATCAAAGTTACCTTGGTAACAAAGCATTCAATATTCACCGTTAGATGAAAACCTGATTAGATACAAGCTAATATCTTTCAACCGTTAAATCGAACTTATCTTGTTATACACAAATGAAATGTACCCTAATTTAGGTTTATGTAACCGTACCTAAACGTGTACACCATGTTGGCTCAATAGTAGTTAACCGAGGTTATCTATATGAACACTCTCATATCAACCTTATTCATCTTAACCATAACTAGTTCAAATGACTCAAATGAAACTAGTTAAAGAGTTTTTCAATTGCTATATTCTCATAGAAGTATACAAGAACACAATTTAATAAAAATCGGTTTGATTCACTCGAATCAATTTATAAACATTATAGCCATGGTTTGCAAAGAATGCATTCTTTATTATATAAATATATTTGTTCATGTCACAACCGATTTTAGAACTTTAACCACTCAAGTATGCAAACGGGTACGCATACTTGAAGTAGCCGGACCAAGTTTGGTTTTCGCCAGTACGCGAACGGGTACGCATACCTCCAAACCCAGCAAAATTTTCCGAACATGAACCTTACGCCAGTATGCGTACGGGTACGCATACTTAGGTTCCCGGACTTCTCAAACCTACACATACACATACGGGTATGCATGTTATGGTTCCCGGACATGGATCACATATATGCAAGCGTGCATATGTAACACCCCAAGTTCCGGATCAGGGTCAAACCCATTTTGAAATCCGAACTCCTGGCATTACGAATCGGAGCGAGTAAAAACTACAAAAATTTCATTTATTTAACTTCAAAAATTATCCATAGTACAACAAAAATTAACGATCAATTTTATTCTCAATTGAACAACATAAAATAAACTAAATACTTTCGTTTTTGGCGCAAATGCTGAACCGCAGAGCGGCTGCCTACGTACCTATTAAGGGATCAAGCATTGTTGTAGTTCATCACCGGAGCCTTGCAACCACCTTCACATCTTTCAACACAATCCTTCAAATCTTATTGATTTGCACGAGTATCCTCGGTTCGTGCCCCGCCTATCCGTGTATCCTTGGCACGGGCGCCACGATTTCCTCTGCACGAGTATCCTTGGGACGTGCCCCACCTATCCGTGTATCCTCGGCACGAAAACCGCCAAATCCTTTGCACGAGTATCCTTGGGTCGTGCCCCACCTATCTGTACATCCTCGGCATGGACACCGTCTATCTATATCTCAGTACAACACACCATTTCGAACAACTAATGCAACCATGTCAATCCATACTAAGATTGCAGTGGCAGAAGGTCTACTATCATAAGACTAATCGGAATATTAGTATAAAGAAAAAAAAATGAAAATCTTAGAAGAACCACAGCCACACACTTATCTCTCCGTAGTGTGTTTTTTTAGTATCCTCAGATCCGTTCCAAACATATAATAATCAAAATGGAAATGTTAAAGCTTAAATTAACTAGAATGATGAATCAAAAGGATGGTTTCAAGAAAGATAATCAACTTACTATACCGCCTAGTGTCCATGCACTACGATGACCACTTTGATTAAAAAATTATAATCTTTTTTCTCTCAAAAATCAACTTTACTTCATGATTAACTAACTTCAGAAACTTAAGTCTCAATTACTCCATAAGAAGACGAAAAACATATTGGTTGAAAATCAAATTCCTAAGACTAGCTACCAACAACCTCTGTGTCGTCTAAATCCAAACAAGAAGAAGAGTCTCCTCGCATTCAATAATAAAAATGATCTCAGCTAATTTTCCAAAATTAATAATATTTAAATCCCTTAAAACCCTTCATGCAATACGTTACTAAAGGAAAAGTTAATTTCCCCCTTGACTGACTCCGACCTTTCTAAAGCCAAATGAAATTACTAACATTAACTAAATATATTTTACATTATACGTTTTAGTTTGCAGTTAAGTGCATTTGTTCTCTACCGTTAACAATATAATTTATGTCCGAGCTAAGTCTAGCACCATTTTTTTAAACAACCATATTATTTATTTGGGTAACAGTCTTATAATAAACGATTATCGGCTAAATAATTCTACCACATTTCGAAACCATAATGCGGACAAAAAACAGTGGGTATCACAACATAACATGTTTATAATCCAATGTTGGTTAAGTGTTCTAAACTATATTTCAATCATTGAAACATTCTTAGAGGATGACAATAGCCGTTTTCACACACTATTAGCATCAAAGCAATTTTCAAGTTATTCAAATAATCATAACGAAACATTCCAAGTCTACACCAAATGATTGCATCACACAAACCATGTAAGATGTTACTCGACGATTTTCACATGATCATCTTTTGACTTTCGTCAAGAATTTAAGATGAACTTTGTTGAAGCGAAAGCTTACAACCACATATTTCGAGAAATATGTAAGCGAGTTAAACTCAGCTCGAAATCTCAAATGTGCATAATCGAAAACTATCGTAATACGACTTTTGTCTCAATATAGGAGATAGAGTAGAAATAGACTTTCCAAGTGATAGATGAGTTTTAGTCTCCACATACCTTTTGTTGATGAAGTTCCACAAGCTCTCCTTAGTAGTTCTTCTTCTTCAAATGATGAACGCCATGAAGTCTAATGCTCAACTACACAATCTATCCTAGTCCGAGACATTACTATAAGTAGACTAGAAATCAAGACTTATAGTTTTGATCACTAACATTGACAAACAAGCTTGAGATAGCAACACTTGCGAGTTCGACCGAGCAGTGCTCTAACAAGAGGGGAATCTAAGAACCAACAACATCAGGAACCGCTGAAAGAGGATCGGTAACTTCAGGCACAGACTGGATAGTTTGCACCAAAGCATCAGCGGCTTAGTCGCCTTCGGCACCACCATCTACGGTTTGGAAACGATCTCCTCCCTTCTCAACGTCATCATTGAAGGGACAAGACCCCTCATCACCAGCATGCTCTCCCTCAGAGATGTTCGCACTCACATCTTCATCCTCTTCGTCATCACTGACATAAACTTGAGGATAGTTCACGCGGGAAAGCCCATGCTTATCGCAAACCCAATTAACCGCGAGCTGTGTCTCTTCATTCACACGACGCTGAGTCGCCTTTGAATATTTCCTACTGGTACCATCCATGAAGGAATGATATTCCTGCTCTAGCTCCTCCTTTGACTTTCGCAAATTATCTCGCTCTTGCGTAAGATCAGACACCATGCGCAAAACTGTAGAAAATTGTTGAGAAGAAGAATCCCGCGCCTTGATAGATTCTTCCAACTTCTACTTCAGCGCGAAAATTTCTTGCTGGAATGACCCTGCCAAATACAAAAGAAAGACAAGTCAGAACGGCACGGCCTAAATAAATACATAAAAATAAGGCAACAATTGCAGCAGCCTTCACGACTACCTTCTTTCTGCGAAACAATTACACAAAGGTCACGCGAAGCTATAGGCTGACGGGTACATCTTGAAGTAACCGCATATCTTCTAACACCCTATCTCTACAGCGATAAGCTTTATATCTTTCTCCCGATAATTTTGCCAGTTTCGACGCTAAATCATCAGATGAACCCTTCTGTGATTGAAGAGATCTCTCTAACAAACTGCGATCTCGTTGAAGTCTATAATACACACCATCAAAAGAAAGCTTATTATCTCTCAAGCCGCGGTTGTCATCTGACAAAGTACGATTCTCGTCAAGAAGGGAACGATTCACCATGTTAGACACTTCAAGAGCTCTGGGAAGCTGACCGGATACAGAGCAATGTTGATCCGACCGAGCACACCAACCAGAATTTTCAATCTGTAGCCCCACAACTTGCTCGCATAAACGCAAACGACCATCCTCCAACTGCGTAATCGTAGCCTTCAGTGCGACACACTCGTTTCTAGCATCTTTTACGGCGAATTCGAATTCATACCGTTCAGACGTGCGTTTTCGGTTAAAAGCTTACGTACGAAAGGCATAAAAATCAAGAAGGGCGTTGCAAAGGCAAAACATGCATGAAAGACACAAAAGTTTGCAGAATCTCACCTTTAAGATCCTCATTCTTCGTACGAAGCCTAGAAACAACATTTGCCCCAGCAAATAGCTCAGACACCTACTTTTTCAAATCATCAATGATTTGTTCATACTTACAGAGTTCATCAATCTGAACCAAATGGTGGCGAAATCCCTACAAATACTAAAACTTCAAATCCACGAAAAACAAAAAAAGGAGTGCAGATAAATAAAAGAAAAACTTACCTCTGATTCAACGGCGATAAGTTTACCGCGCTTGGAAAGTTGGGACGACTCAAAATCATTCTTGGGAGGCGACATAACCAGCACGATAGAGATTAACCCGTACCACTGCGAAGTTTTAGTAGCCACTTCGACTACAACAGTACCATACGCCTGCTCATCCTTTGCGACAATAGCCTCATGGGAAGAACATGTTATCGTCGCAGTAGCATCTTCAGGAGCATGATCAGGAGCAAGTGTAGACAGAGGTTTAGGGCAAAGACCAGCAGTCATCTCGCCCTTTACTTGTGCAACAGTAACAGGTGGCATCAGTGTTAGAGAACTCACAACGCGCGCGAGGGCCCCAACGCGCGAACCCCTCTTCTTTTGAGGAGAACTCTCTTTGCCCGGTGAAAGTTTCCGTTTTTGAGACCCCTTTTTCGTCACCCTTTTTCGATCACTAGCGGGATTCACTGGAGGTTTGGATAGATTTCGTCTGAGGCAACAAATTTAAGTATGGGAATACTAAAATTAAACAAAGTAGAAAGAACACCAACAGCAGCAGAAATAACGAAAATAAGAAAAACTCAAAAAACACAGTCAATCCTTAGAAACTCAAGCAACACACAGATACTTACTGGGGAGATGATTCATTAGAAGGAGGGATAATGGATTGGCTCGACATAGCGGTAAATAGTTCAAATAGACGAACTTTATTCAAACAGGTTCTGTCGAAACAAAGAGGAAGAAATAAGGTGAAAAAGATAAATCTCTCTCTCTCTCTCTCCGAAAGTATTTATTGAAGCAGGCGAACCAGCTGAGGCAGTAACCGGTCAAGAATTGGAACCTTGATTGTCAATCGAGAAAAGGTGAAGTTACTGCACATGGAAATAACCATACGGAAAAACCGGAGAAATGTCGGATAAAGAAGGCAAAAGGTCTCAAATGCGAAGCTGAGATACTCGCATTATTCCACTTACAGAAGAATAACGCGAGAAGAGGAAAAATGTTGGGGCGAAATATCGCACAAGACATAACTTAACTTCGCCCCAGATAAGATAGCCCTAAACACAAAGTCACTACTATAATTAAATATCAAGGCGAAGAATATCAGCACGTCAATAAAGAAAAAATACGAACAAGCATGCGATGAAAGTAGCACGAAGACCAGTTCCAAAGAAGCGGTGCGAAGGGCACAACTAATAGCGCGAAGGACAGCGATATCTTCCCAAAGCCTGGCGAATAAGACAAACTGATATAAGATCAGTCAACAGAGATTTTGCATGTGAACCATCAGTTTGTCTAACTGGAAATCTGTAATTTCCGGTGATTAGGTCTTTTCCAGCTTTTAACTTTTGACCTCCGAGGATAGTATCGGCATGATAGTCAAAACTTTCCCAAATAATTTGAGATTCTGAGCCATATAAAACAAAGTTGCCATCATCATGCATCATTGCATATCCGCAGGTAATAAAGGTTTTTCTTTATTATCCGGCATTATCCGCAGCATCAACTTCCCTTCCTTGGTGAAGAGAATTGAAGAAGATTTATGTAATGGAAGATCGTTTAGATTAGCTGTCCAAACTAGGGTTTTAGATGCAGATTTAACAAACCATATACCAAACTACATATCGATCAGGACAATTGGGTGAAGAATGTGTACATGGTAACTGGTAGAAGCCAAAAACAAGGTTGCCAGAGGGAGAAAGCCAATAAGGAGTACTAGTATCATTCAAAGAAAGAGATGAACCTCTAGTTATGTTGCTGACAAAATTGTTATGTATCGAAGAAGAGGATTCAACAACTAGTAATGGAAGCAGAAGTAAAAAGGACAATGTGAGAATTACCTGTAAAAAATTCATGTTTTGATGAAATAACGAAAAATAACAAGAGAGTTAGATTGTTGAAGTAGAGATCATTTGTGGTTATAGGGCCGTGAGCACCTTATATATAGGCTCAAAAGTAATACAAGTAGGAAACTAACAAGGAACTGCTAAATTCTAAACCAACTAGGGTATTCTAAAAACGGCATCAGATCTGAATTAGGAATGGTTGGGGATTGCATTTTTCGTGTAAGTTATTCGCAGTTCACTGCTTAAAATAGGCCGGAATAATCATGAAGAACCAAAGCCTTCTTTTGGTCCTTGACAGTTCTATTCTGACCTACAAAATTATGCCATATGATAAAAAAAAAAACCAAAGCGCTAAGAGTTTTATTTAGAAGACATGGACCACTAGAAAATCATGTTCCATAGAATTGGCACAAGTTTTTTCAACTCATCCAGCTATATAGCTGCTGGTATGACCAAAAATTTCTAAGTAAGAGACCAAATCGGTTCAGCAACACGTATTATATGTTACTTGCATTCATGAGCCATATCGTTCATTTTCTTTTAATATAACCTTTGGATTAACCGAAAAAATGCATTCGTAAGCCAAATGGGGGAACTATAAAATATGACTGTCGATATATTCTCTACCATGGGTGTATTGCAATATATGTCGCATATCCTACGTGCAGAGGAGATCGAGGTGGTCGGGAATCAAGTGGAGATATTAGAAGACCAAGTTCCACGTTAATTTCTTTGGTTCTACAAGGGAAAACTTTAAGAGGGTGTTAGGAGCCTGAAACTTTACAGTTTGTTCTTCGTTTAGGAAAACAAAACTGCATGCATGCATGCATGGGTATTAAGCTTGAGAATGAGAAATATTACTCCAAGATAGAAGCATTGTCTTATAACCTACAATTGTATGATCATTTCTCAATCACGCGGAGGAGTACCGCAATTAGGCGACATTGGAAACTTATAGCACTTTTTTGTTTTTCAGTTGTAAGAAAGAATACAGTTTTCGATTTCTTGTTGTATGAGAATCAGATTTCTTTGTTAAGTTGCTAATAATGAAATTTATTGTATATAAAGCAAGAGACAATTAAGAAACTACAACATACTCCTTTCTCAAAAGAGAAATTTCTTTTGTTCTTCCTAACTAATTATATGTAAATCATGCACTTCCGGTTTCATCCCTTTTTCCGTTACACCGTTTACACAGTAATAAGGTGCCTACCGCCAGAAAAGAAATCCCAAGGGTAGCAGGTAATAAAATTCTTACACTTTTCAAAATGTCATCCCTTTTGGTATCCCTTATATAAGACGACGATGACCATACAATCGAAGAGGATTTCCTATCATTATCATGACTGTCATTTCCATCGATTCTTTCCTTGTGCAAATTCAAACGCCCTATTGAACCCAGTGTTGCTCTGTACATATAGTCCCCTTCCTCCTTAACTTGTTTTTGCTTCTCATGGTAAAAAACTTTTACTGTGTCATCGGAACATTCAAGATATAACTTACCAGTAACGTCTAAACTTAGGATTATAGGCGTACATAGTGAACCCTCGAGCGAATATGACATTACAGATGCACTCTCTCCATTATGAGTCTTTTTATATATAGCAAAAAAACCATCAGTCTGATCAAGAATTAACCTGTAATTACCCGAGATAAGATCAATTCCAGGTCTTAACTTTTGACCGCAGAGAATGGTATCAGTAGGATAATCGAAACTTTCCCAAATAATTTGAGAGTGTGAACCATATAAAACAAAGTTGCCATCATCATGCATCTTTGCATAAGTTGCTGCTTCCGGCACATCGGGTAGTAAAAGTTTCTCTTTATTACCTGGCATAATCCGCAGCATCAACTTTCCTTCGTCAGTGAAGATAATTGAAGATGGTTTGTGCAATAGAAAATCATTACGGTTAGTAGACCAAACTAGAGTTTGTTGTGGCGATTTAACAATCCATATACCAACAACATATCGATCACTACCATTTGGTAAGCAACGTGTACATGGTAACCGGTAGAAACCAAAAGCAATATTACCAGAAGGAGAAAGCCAATAAGGACTACTATTATTAGAAGAAGTAGAAAGTGAAGTGATGAACCTCTTGTTATGTTGCTGCTAACTAAAGGATCACTCGCAGATGATGATTCAACAACAAGTAATGGAATAACAAAAAGAAGTGAGGATAAGGTGAGTACTATTGACCTTAGAAGCTTCATGCTTTGCTGCTGCTGATGCCTAATCGGTTGTCAGAAATTATGCCTAATCGCAGTGTTGTTTTTGCTGCAATTTTTTAAAGGTTTGAGATCCCTTGAGAAAATTATCGGCTGTCAGAAGTTATGCCAAAAATAATGCCAGAATTAATTTTTCAATTAATCTCCTGCTAGAGCAATGCCAAAAATAAAGCCAATATTATAAATGATAGCACTAGAATGGAGGATTTGCGGATTTCCTGGAAAAAAAATTTTTTACTTGGACCAGTGCAAAATCATGCCGAACAAAAAATAAATTGAGCGATGGTTCCATAAAATTTCTTGCCATATTTCCAAGACTTGAAACCATCCATCAAAAGGAAAGCAAATAACACATAAAACAATTTCTTCTGTCTCCATTCATAACAAGACAATTAGTAGTAGTACTAAGTGAAAAGAAGGAACCAAAAAGTTCGAAACCGACTATGATTGTGAAACCGAAATCAATTATGAATATGAACATGTATAACTTGATAAAAAACTTTAACTACATCATAAGAACTTGCAAGATACTATAACATGTCAATAATGGCTAAACTTAAAATTACTGGCCTACTCAGTGAACCCTTTAGCGCATCTGACATTACAGATACACTCTCTCCATCATCAGTCTATATAGCAATAAAACCATCAGTCTGATAGCCTACCAACTAAATAAAGTTGCATGTAAACATGGCGATATTGGTCGAGAAACAACTCTAAGTTTTGAAAAAATCAATGTTGCCATGCAGAGGGAATCAAGAGACGAACCCTAGCTCCCTTGTTATGTTACTAACCAAACTGATAGAAATTTACTTGAAGAAGCCGCTTCATGCATGCCATGTTGATTCATGGAAGAATATAATGACAAAGAATTTCTTGCGAGCAGCTGAAAATCAATCAGTTTGCATTAACAGAAATCAGGCCAATATGCACATACTGAATTTAGAATATAAAGATGAACTTAATTTTTATAAACTGAAATAGCTAGATTACAAAATGAAATTCGTCTCAAACTAGAAAAGAGTAACTTATATAAAAAATCTTTAACCCATGTCAAACCCACTTCGCTTTATAATCCACGTTGATCCCATTTTTCAACATCTCTGAGCTCCTCGGCCGATTTACATTTTACGCCGCACCATGTGCATGCGCCAATCAATGCGACGAACGCTGTCAGGAGTAGAATATATGTAATATTGTCACTAGTCCAAAAAGTATAAGTTGACCATAGTTGTACACCAGCAGATTTTTTATCACCCATTCCATCAATTCATTCCCTATACACGTTAAAATGCCCACTTGGGTTTAACTTTGCTCTGTATATAGAAACCTTGCCAACATTTGCATCTTCGTGTTCCTGCATTTTGGATTCATAAAGTACTCGGAGCACCACGTTATCAGAACCTACTAGATACAAGTTACCAGCAATATCTAAATTTAAGGTTACTGGTTTGCTCAAAGAATCTGCAAACGCTTTTGAGACCACTAAACTTGAAGCATCTTCATCTTGTTCCAGACGTCTGAATTTGTATATTACAACTAAACCGTCATTTTGATTAACTGATAATTTGTACTTACCGGAACCGTGATTGAACACTGAAACACTGGAGATGAGATCAACTCCATCTTTCAACTTCTGATCGCTGAGAATGGTATCCGTTGGATGATCAAAACTTTGCCAAATAATTTTTTCGTCTGAACCATATAATACAAAGTTACCATCATCATGCATCATTGCATATGACACTGCCTCAAGCATGTCAGGTACTAAGGGTGCATCATTATTATCTGCCATCCGTAATATTAATTTACCTTCGTTGGTGAGGAGAATCGAAGATGGACTTGATAATGGAACATCGTTACGATTAGCAATCCAAACTAGTTTTTTTCGTGGCGATTTAACAAACCATGTACCAATAACATATCTGCAATTGGATAAAGAAGAATGCTTACATGGTAATGGGTAGAAACCAAAGGCGATGTTACCCGAGGGAGATAGCCAATAACTAGCACTGTGATGATCAGATGAAATAGATATTGATGAACCTCTTGTTATGTTGTTGAGATAATTATCATTAGAAGAAGAGGATTCGACAATTACTATCAATGGAATAAGAAGTAAGGATAAGGAGAGCATTACATGTTGAAGATTCATGTTTAAATGATTGTTGAAACAAAACAAAAGGAGTATGACTTTTGGATCCAACTAAGACTAGATCATCAAACCATGGGGCAGAGTTTCTCCAAGAAATATTACTGTAAACGAAGATCTATTAAGGAGATTTTGGCAGTGATTAACATGAAAAAGAAGATTCGGATAAGCTTGAAATAGATTTAAAATCTATGACGATGGCTTTCAAGTATTCAGTATTCACAGTCGGTTTTGTCACAGAAGAAGATTTAGGGTTACATTCTGGACCAGGATGCAAGGCTTTAATGGTGGGGAAAATGTTGAAGATTTCAGTTCATAAGGCATAATTTTGCTAGGATACAAACAGAGGAAGATTTTTTTGTCACGCGGCAAAGTTGGATCCCAATGAGCCCATTTCTGAGTTATCATGCAGATTTGGGATCAGGAGGCACATTTTGGTTGGCGGTACACATTTTTTCGCACGAGCAGTGGGGTCACAATAAAAAATCGGATAATTAATTAATTTTAGGTCACATGGCAGATCTTCTATTTGTTATTATTAATCGACCAAAGATAATAAGTTAAAGGAGCACAAGCCGTCTCCAAGGATGAGCAGAAAGGCCAAAGAAAAAAGAAAAATAAATAGAACAAAGCTACAACTAAGCTGGAATAAAGATTGCAAATTTCTATGTACACAAAGAGATCAGCCAAACATCTTATCATACTTGAATTTCTAACACAAAATGGGCTATTTGGCCAAAAAGGTGTTGTATATGGTTCAAATGGACGGGTAACATAAGGTCTGGGTCAAATGGACAGTTAAAATAAAAAATCAAATACAGACCATAAAACCCCTCTTCTTCGTTATCTTCTCCCATTTCCCATCACAAATCTCTCTTCTTCGTTATCTTCTTCCTCCCCCCATCAAAATTAGAACCAAGCTCTTTCCAAGATCTCTACAATTAATATCATCATCGACAAACAAGACGATCATCGTCACGACCACAAAACACTAACACCAAAATCTCTCAGATTCATCACCGTCGCCATCAGCAATACAGATAAATGGATTACAAAGAGTTCATCAACGACACAACCACCTCTATTACCGATTGTGATTTATGTTCTTCAAATTCCCGAAATTATTGAAAAGAATAGTATTATGTTGTTATCATCTATCAATTCAAGACGAATACCCGTAAGTTTCTTAACCCTAATTCATGTTTTTGATTTTAATTTTAGGAAAAACATGTTTTTTGATTGAAATGTTGAAATAGAAATGAAATTTAGGTTAAAAATGTTGTTTGATTACCATTAATATAGAATCCTGTTTGAATGTGGTCATGTGAATTCAGATTTTTGGTTGTATGTTGATTTTGCAAAGATATGTGTACTGATATAGCCTATTTTGAATGATTTCAACCATATTATACTAGGATGAAAACCAGTTTCATCATGTTTTGGATAAAGCTCGAATTATTTTCATCCATGTTATACTAGGATGAAAACCAATTTCATCATGTTTTGGATTGAGATGAAATTGACTTTATCCATGTTATACAAGGAGGAAAATTGGTTTCATCCTGTTTTGTATTTGTTGGGAAGGATGAAATCAGTTTCACCTAGTTTACATATTGATATACCTTATTTTTTTTGTCAGAATACTCAGGGTGAAACTAATTTCATCTAGTTGTAGACTGTAATATAACTGTATTTTAGTCAAAATATGCAGGATGAAACTAGTTTCATATAGTTTATACACTGATATACCTTAATTTTCGTCAGAATACTCAGCTAGAAACCAGATTCATCTATCTTCAATATAACTGTATTTTTGTCAAAATATGCATGATGAAACCAATTTCATATAGCTTACATATTGATATACCTTAATTTTTGTCAGAATACTCAGGATGAAACCAATTTCATCTAATTGTAGGATGTAATATAATTGTATTTTCATAAAAACATGTAGGAGGAAACCAATTTCATCTAGTTGTAGACTATGATATAACTTTATTTTCATCAGAATATGCAGGATGAAATCAGCTTCATCTAGTTTTAAACTGCGATATACCTATATTTTCGTCACAATACGCACGATAAAACTTGGTACTTCCTGTAAATAAACCAAGTACGTTGATACAACTTATTAAGGGAACTATAGGACAAGATTAATAATATTAGTTTAGTTGTAGGTCATGTGTATAAATGAATGATTAGAATTGCCTCTCTACTAACTCTTCGAGATAATTATGATGATTTAAATTGTTTAGATTGCAACTGCTTGTGGTATGGATTGTTGAGATGGATGAACTGAAGTAACATCACCTCTCATTGATGCTTCATGAAGTAGAACTCCATTTTCTATCGCTCCCTCTGCAGAGTTTTTTCCTTCACAGTGTTGAATAATCTCTCCAGCAAGAGTTACTTTTAGTCTTTGTTTATGATGTCCTAGTTGTTGTAGAACTCTCTCAGTTATTTACTCTAGCATCTCTCTAAAACTGCTAATTGTCAGAGATAACATGTAGTATTTCGTGAATGATTGCCGTCCTATTTTCCCCGTGATTGTACTTTAACATTGATTATATCCCGGAATGTATCTCTTGAGTTGGAACCACTGAGAAAAATAATGAAATACTGACAAGTCCTACGTACCCACAACTTGGATTTTCTATGTTGGAAGGAATATATTCTTCATACGATCCTGCTCTGAAGTTCATGAATTCACACATAAGAATTCTTATTTCTAGTATATTATTCTCAGTGAAAGTGAAATTAGCATTATTGGAAATGAGTTTCTACCTCAGAATCATATGAGAAGGAGACTGAAAATTAACCTGCAGTTTAATCCCTGAATACTAGCGCTTGGACCTACTCTATATAAAAATATTCCCTTTTGTGAACTTTCAAACAGTGAGATAAAGTGTATGAAAACAAAAGGTGCCTTATTCTGATTGATAGCGGCATATCACTTCAAGTACGAACAAATAAAGAGCTTCTCTCTGCCAAGAAGGCAATCTTCCACTTACGGATCCCATCTTTCACGGAATCGATCCCCTTTGACTGTACAAGAATATGTGGAGCTCAGCATGTCTAGAAGCACGGGAGAACGCGCTTTTGGTGTTATTTGACGCACAATAATTTCTATATGCCTATTGTGGATTTGCACCCCTTAGGATCGATAAACTTTTTGAATCTACTCCCAGACTTGCTTACAATAGCTATCTTCCTTGCCGACTGACTTTATCTCCTATACGTAAGCGTCACATCATACCTTCGATACCTATCAAAATACAGGATTTGGTAGGTCTACCCCGGTTACCTAGAAAGAATGACAGTTGCCTTAGATCCGTTCGATGAGTATGCCTACCCGCATAAACTACCAGTACTGGAATTGCAACTTTCATTAGACGAACTTGATCAACAACTCCAACGCCAATAAAGTTAGTTCCTACCACGTGTTTGATACTTAGTCAGAGAACCCGTCGCTGTCTCGGCTGTGCTACCGGAGGCTTTGGAGAAGTCGGAATAGGAGATCACTCATCTTGGGGTGGGCTTACTACTTAGATGCTTTCAGCAGTTATCCCTTCGCACTTGGCTACCTTGATATTCACGCTAATATATAAAGGATTGCATGTTACTACATTTGAAAGTTGCCTCTTGCTTAGAGCCGCGGACGTTCTTTAGTCCCAACTCAACGGACAGAACTTTAGTTGTACAAATTGCATAGTATCATACATAGCTATTCTCTATCGCTCATAGCTTGTAAAGTTAATATTATTTCGACTTCTCGTTCCCACTGATATGTCTCATAGGTGGCATCTCGACTAGATGTAAACATATCTTGTTTTCTTTTGCCCTGTGAATGAGGAGAGGTAAAGACGGCTACAATCTCATTTGCTAACTGTAAAATTCACCAAGGAAGATAACAACTCTCACTAGTGATATTAGGAAGGTCCTGTACCACTCATTTTTGCTCCATCCCCGGTATGGTAATACATACAATATAATAGAATAGTTAAAACAAAGCTCTAGCAAGTTGATCTTTTCTACCCGCTTCAAACTGTGATGACTAATCAACCAACCTTGGGGTACTTTGGCATTAGAAATAATATTATATTTTGGTTTTCTTATTTCTTTTGTTGTCAAATCACCGATTATACCTCTACACACATGGTTACCATATACCCACGGAAAAGCACATTACAGTACATGTATGTTAAAGGAATCCGATTTATTTCGTACCCTTCTCTCGATGAGAAAATGGGTCAGATTCTACAGGATCAAACCTATGGGACTAAAGGAATGATGGAAGGGAATAAAAAGAAAATAGAAATAAAGAAGAAAATAAATAAGTAGGAAAACCCAAATTCCAAAGGAACGAATTCAAACTCGAAAAGGATCTTTCTGATTCTCGAAGAATGAAGGGCAGAGGGATTGATTGAGAAAGATCTCTTGTTCGTATTATAAGATCTCTATTGGATCCGCATAAAGCGTCTTTGTAGAAAGGCCTTTCAAATAGGTGGGTCCAGATTAAAAAACAAAACCGCCAGTGGTGCGATGCAGGGAAGCATTGGGATCTCTGGAAGGAGGCACTCTATTTGTAGAGACTGGATTTGTAGGTGCACAAGATCAGGTTTTCTCTAACCGACCAAAAGAAAGTAAACAAGATCGTGCTGATATAGGCACTCGCTAAAGAAGGGGAAAAATCCGAATAGCAACGTCCAACCTAAAATCCCATGCCTAAAGATGTGCATTAGTGCGTGCTTTTAGTGTCCCTGGTCATTGGCAGGGCGGTACAACCCCCAAGGGAGTGGTTACGCCCAGTATCTCTCCCCCATTATTCCCGACATGCTATGGTGCCCTTGGATGGATAGGAGCAGGTCGAGTCTGTATCGCCGCGGAGCAAGAGAAGCGTCCGGATCTGATCTATATACTCGGCAATTCATCCGGTGACTTCACGGTCGCCAAAGAAGCCCCAAGAAGCATCAAATATTTCTGATGAGATCCATGGAGCAATTCTTAGATAGCAAGTACTAGCTCCCAGTACGACTTCATAAAAGGCTATCATAGAGAGGATCGAAGAGAATGAAACGCACGTGGTGGTCATTAAAGCGGTTCCTTCTGATCCTAGAAAACGCCCGAATTGGTGGGTTTCATATTCTAGGTTTTGAGGAAGAGTGAGAAAGAGGGTAGTGAAGTTCCGAAGTCCTGATTCAGTTTCGAAATAAGTTTTTAAATAAAGAAAATAGATAATCAATAAGCAAAACAAGAAGCTCACTAATCAGAGTTATAAATTAAGGAAAACCAAGTCTTGCAACACAAATTTTTACATTGATAATTTGTATATAAAGACTTAAAAATCGATTAGTTTGCGTAAAACAGGACTTAGGCCAATACTATGTCCTGCGGTTGGGAAAGTATGAACTCCCAACTGTATATAAGTTACCTAACTTTGTATACCTTGATTTCGTATACGGTTGGGAAAATATGAACTCCCAACCATATATAAAATATACGGTTAGATTTTCTAACCGTAACATGAAACCCTGACTTCATATACGGTTGGGAAAATATGAACTCCCAACCGTATTTAAAATATACGGTTAGGTTCTTTATCGTAACATGAATTTTCAGAAAAAAAATTTATCGGAATGTTTGATTTTGCTTTTCAAATATTAATCATAAACCAAATGATTAGTCATATCTTATTACTAATATTATCACTAATCTAACTTAATTTAGTTAACCTAATCATTAACATTTATTAACTATTGAGATAAGGGGTTTTGGGATTACTATTTGATGACCCCTTTTTTGCCATCTTGTGAACCCTCAAAACCAAAATCTTAGAGCCTATAATAATTGTTTTTTTTTATCTATTTTATTCAAAATATTTAAAAGAATCCATGATCATAACCCATAATAGTTCAAAATAATTCCATGGATCAATGATTAATGAAATCTACATAATTCATCTAAACTACAAATCAATTCTTGTACGTTGAATTCTTGACTTAATACACTTTTGCAGGTAATAAATTGTAGAATTTGTAGGCCTATATGAATTCTCGTAAGTTTTGTTAGATAAATGTATGTGTGTATGTCAAGTCAACTAATGTTGACTTGACCTGTTTTTGTATTGTGAGTGTGAGAAGTCTGAGTGTTTGTAATAACACTACAACCACATTGATTTCCTTAAATAGTCAATCATAACTCATGTAAGATTTATCTGTTTCAATAATATCTTTACATGTTTCTCATGGTACCAGTGGGAATGATCCTACCCTAAAATTATTTTTTTCTATGAACAATTTTTAAACACAACTTTTCAAGCAGACTACATAATCAACAACATATCTTTCCAACAAATTTTCGATTCTCAACAATTTCAATTTTGATCTTTACCTGTTCTAGGTCATATATTCATATCAAGATTCAATTCTGATTTCTTAAGTAGATAACAACAATTCTAGATCCAATTTTTTCACGTCAGTGATAGTATATCGAAGAAGAATAAATATGGCTACTGCTTCCACTGCTCAAGATGGAAATTTTCTGAACTTTTCGTTACCATTCTCAAATATTGCGAAAAAAAATTCATCAAAATTAGATTCAACAAATTTTCTGCTTTGGCGTGACCAATTTGAGTCTATTTTAGTATCAACTAATCTATATGGATATGTTACTGGTTATGAAAGAAACCTCCTAAGTATAATACTGTGAATGAAGTTTTTGTGCTAAACCCAAGATGGGTATATTGGAAGATGGTAGATTCCTTTGTTATGAGCTATTTAAAGGCAACTTTTATACCATCTGTGTCTAGAGATGTATTCGATTTATCAGCTGCAAGAGAAATTTGGTCTTTTCTTAAAGTTAGTTTTAGGAATCAATTCATGGCAAGAAAGAGCATGTTGAGGAACCAGTTGTATAGTTTGAAGAATGAAAATCTAAATGTTCTTGTCTACCTCCAAAACTTGAAGACAATAGATGATTTTTTGGAAGCAATTGAAGAAAGAGTAAGTGAATCTGACTTCGTAATGCATGTGTTGAATGGCTTAGGAAGAGAATATGATAATTTTGTGATTTGAGCACAAAATAGGGAGGTGCCTTTTACATTTGCAGAGTTGAAACCAAGGTTACTAAATCATGAGCAATGGATCATTGCTCAACATCAAGACACAAGTTTGATTTTTGATGCTCAAAATCCTTCGGGTTTTTATTCAAGAAATTTGAATTCTGGTAATGGAAATGGTAAAACCAAGAATAAGAACTCAGGGAATGGCAATTATAATAACAAGAATTCAGGCAATGGCAATTTTAATAACAACAAGAAAACTACAAATTTTAGATCTAGTGCTTCTTATGATGGTGTTTCTGGTGCTGGGAATGTAACGAGAGATTATTCTCAAATGGAATGTCAAATTTGTAGGAAGAAGGGACACTATGCTAGTAGGTTTCACTTTAGGTATTATCCTCCATCATATGCTTCAGGTTCAAATTCTGGAAATGGAACAACAAATATAGCTCAGCAGTCATCTTTTACTTCTATGAGTGAAGATATGGGTTATACTGGTCCTTCTACTTATACAACTCCACAATGGCTTGCTGATTCTGGTGCAACTGCACATATGACTAGTGATGAGGGTCTACTTCAGAATACTTCTGGCTATAAGGTAAAGGAGAAAGTACAAGTAGGCAATGGTAAGTCTCTTGTCATTACTTCTACTGGAACATCTAGTATTCAAACACCTAAAACTAGATTTAGGTTGAACACTGTTTTATTAGTTCCAGATATGAAGCATAATCTACTCTCCATAGCTATATTTACAAGGGATAATCATTGTTACTTCAAGCTAAGTCCAAATGGTTATGAGATTAGAGATCTTTCTACACATGTTTTGCTTGCTCATAGAACTGTAGTTAATAATAATCTTTATCTTATTTATAATTCTCTTCTTTCTTGTACTTCTAATCTTGCTTTGTCTGCTGTTATTTCTGCTCCTTCTCATATATGGCATAATAGGTTGGGTCATCCATCTAGTCACATTTTTCAAAAACTACACTCATCAAAGCATATTGTTCTAAAAACTCCTCATTTTGTTTCCTTGTGCAATCCATGTCATCTTGTTAATAGTAAAAGATTTCCTTTTCAACTTTCTGATTTCATGCAAACAAACCATTTTCCTTAATTCATTGTGATGTGTGGGGTTAAGAATTCCTTCTTTGAATGGATATAGGTACTTACTATATTTTTTTTATAGATGATCATAGTAGGTTTAATTGGATTTCTCTAATGGAACTGAAGTCAGATGCATCTAAATGTTTTACTCATTTTAAAACTCACACTGAAAATCAGTTCTCTACAAAAATTGTTGTTTTTCAAGTGGATGGTGCTGCTGAGTTAGTTAAAGGTCCATTCAAAGTTATTCTTGAACAAAGTGGTATTATTGTTAGGATTTCTTGTCCTAAAATCCAGAACATGATGGTCTAGCTGAGAGGAAGCATAAACACATTATTGAAATATGTAATACTCTCTTGTTTAATGCTTTTTGTCCTAAAGAAATGTGGTGTGATACCTTTTTAACTGCCACATATCTTATCAATAAAACTCCCACTAAAATTCTTAATTTCAAGTCTCCTTTTGAAGTTCTATTTGGTTTTATTCAAGATTATTCTTTCCTAAAAAAAAAAATTGGTACCATTTGTTATCATCATTTGGCTCATCTTAGAACTGATAAACTTTTTCCTAAATCGGTAAAATGTATTTTTATTGGTTACAGTTCTTTGCATAAGGGTTATAAGTGTTATAATCCTGTCACTATAAAAACTTATATTTCTAGAAATGTTATTTTTGATGAGTCTCAATTTTACTTCTCTGATTATGTGAACACTACTTTTACTACATCTTAAGATTCTTTACCAATTCAAGTTCCTTCCACTTCTGATAATTACTTCCTCTACCGCTATGGTTACTAGAGATCAAAAAGGCATTTTTAAACCTAAATTGTTTCCATATCATGTTTCACATGTTTCCATCAAGTATCCTATTTCTTCTGCTTTTGTTTCTTTGTTAACTACAGTTACTGAGCCAAAAGCTTTTAAGCAGGCAATGAATGATCCTAAATGGCAATTGTCAATGAAAGATGGGTATGTAGCTCTAAGGGATAATGATACTTGGGATTATGTGGCTCCACAGCCCCGTATGAACATTTTGGGTTCTAAATGGGTATATAAAGTTAAGCAAAAAACATATGGCCCTATTGATAGGTTTAAGTTCAAATTAGTAGCAAAGGGGTATGACCAACAAGATGGCATTGACTATAATGAAACTTTTAGTCCTGTTGTCAAGTCAACTACTATTAAAGTGGTTTTGTGCATGGCCATAGAAAATAACTGGTAAATAAGGAAATTGGATGTGAGTAATGCCTTTTTACATGGTTATTTAGATGAAGATGTCTACATGTCACAGCCACAAGGTTTTATGAATCCTGATTATCCATTAAACTATGTTTGTCATCTTAAGAAAAGTCTCTATGGTTTGAAACAAGCTCCTAGAGCTTTGTTTCACAGATTTATCTCTTTTCTTCTTACTTATAGTTTTAAAAAGGAAGTCTCTGATAATTCAATGTTTATCTTCCATTCTCTACATGGGATGCTTGTTTTATTGTTGTATATGAATGCTATTTTATTGACTGGAAGTTCTTCTATACTGATTGATACATTGATTATTTCTCTTAAGAAATAATTTCCCATGCAAGAACTGGGTGATTTGGGATATTTTTTGGGCATTGAAGCTGTCAGAGGTTCTGATTCTATTATATAGATATAAAAGAAGTATACTTCAGAATTATTATCAAAATTACGCCATTGAAAGTACCTCATGTGATATACAAGTGACTAAGGGAGCCAGAGTTTCAATACATGATCGTACAAAATTACAGGATGCTACAGAGTATATAGAAAAATTGTAGGTAGTTTGCAGTATTTAACCATAACTAGACAATATATTTGTTTTTGGTGTGAATTATGTATCCCAATTCATGCATTCACCTACAGATGTACATTTGCAGTTGGTTAAGAGAATCATCAGATATTTAAAAGGTACAATTGGTCTAGGTGCAACTTCTAGAAGAGATAGTGTGAAGGATTTTAAAGCATATACAGATTCAGATTGGGAAGGGTGTCCAGATACAAGGAGATGCACTTTAGGTTATGCTGTATTTTTTGGCTCAAATTTGATTTCTTGGTCTTCTAAAAAGCAACAAACTATTTCTAAGTCTTCAGCTGAAGCTAAATATAAATGTTTGTCTGTTGCTTCTGCAAAATTGAAGCGGCTTGTTGATCTGTTATCTGAATTACATATTACTGTTTCAACTCCAACATTACTTCTTTGTGATAATACAAGTGTTCTATCTTTAGCTTTTAATCCTGTTTTCCATGCAATATCACACTGTGAGAGAATCAGTGGAGAAAAGTTTTTTACAACTATAGCATATCTAAAGTGAAGATCAGATAACAGATATTTTTACAAAAGGCCTTTGCTTTCCTACTTTCTCCATGTTATTACAGTCTTTGATGGATACAACTATACAATGTACTTCTCCCAGTGCCTCTGTAGTTGCATAGTATGCTCTCTCTGCTATACCAGTGCTTCTACAACTCATCTGTTTGTCTCTACACCAGTGTAATGTTAAAGTGTTTTTGCTATATCAGCGCTTCAAAAATTGTTGTGTTTGTTTCAGTGCTTCTTTTATATTAGTGCTTCAACAATTGTAGTGTTTGTTTCTCCAACAGTGTATTTTTTCACTTCTTATGTTTGATTTATGTAGTCAAACTGTTATGTTTTAGCCCCTAACAGTTTGAGGGGGTGTATTAGATAAAGTGTATGTGTGTATGTCAAGTCAACCTTAGTTGACTTGACCTGTCTTTATATGATGAGTGTGTGAGAAGTCTGTGTGTTTGTAATAGCACTATAACCACATTGATTGCCTTAAATAGTCAATCATAACTCATGTAAGATCTATCCGTTTCAATAATATCTTTACCTGTTTCTCAAGTTTTGCTTTTGGGGTTTATTAATTCTCATTATTAGAACAATTTCAATCATCTTGAATAATAATTTATGTTCTTGGCATTTACTTGGTAGTCGAAGATTCTCAGGTGTTGTTGGAGCGGAAGTCGGAGGAAATTAAATCTCAAATTCTGCAATGGTACATCGAAGGATTGAGTTACATTCAATCGGTTGAGTAAACAATACCTAATGATATCAGTAGTTAATCAAGCAAATCAGGTCATTTACTCCACCTCGGAAATAGATGAAGAATAAGATGAAACTAAAAGCCTACTTGAAGCTGTTACCGGACAAATTGTGAGAAGAAGCGGACTCCACGGTAACAGAGATAAGTAGAGATTTACTTGTAGATTTTTGGTTCATATCATGCCACGGGACATGCTTTAAGGAGATGACGTACGAGGCACGATTTCCTTGAGCAAACTTTGATCCTTGAAACAGAAGCAAGATTGAACTTAATGGAGATTCTTTTGTGTCGAGAGTAAACTCTATTCCTCTCACCAACCTTTCTGGTTGCTAAGCTTAATGATGTTCTAGCAACTCTTTTCAATGGAAAGGAATAGTTGAATAAACCCTCTTTGTACATTTACTACATAATACTTGCACATACTACTCAATAGAGAAATTACGGCGGATGAGAATGTTAAAGGAAAGATTTGGTCTCACGTTGCCCATTTAAAATCCCTTTTAAAAAAGACTGTAAGTCGTTGGTATATATTGTTGCATGTTAAAAAAAAATTATAAGATGTCACTAGACAATCTCATAAGTCCATCGGTACACGGGACGGAAAATTTGTGGTTGCGATCATTCCGTCCATCAATGTTGCAAGACGGGTAATCAGACTGGACCTTTGTAAAAGATGTAGATTCCACCGGGGTAGCTTCTTGCCGGCTCAGCTTGTAAAGTATAAAACCCATAGCAATTCGTCGATGATACATACTTTGGACGCGGCAATCTTCAGCCTCTGAAACCCTACACCTAGAATTCAGTAGGTTTTCTTCTTAAATCATACTAGGATTTGATGGGGAATCTGGACAGTCTCCCAGTAGAGAATATTCTAGACATTCTCTAGCGTGTGTTAGAATATGGACATCCAACTCAAAACCAATTGGCAATGAGTGGAGGGGCCCTAAAGGATTATAAACCCAGGATCTTAAATAACCCAACAATGTGGGACTAATAGTCTCAACACGCCCCCTCACGTGTATCCTCGTTAGGTCTAACACGTGGAAAATTAAATCGGGTGACGCGGAGTAAAGGCGCGGTCAAATGACTCGTCGCAAATAGCGTGCTCTGATACCATGCTAGAATATGGGCATCCAACTCAAAACCAATTGGCAATGAGTGGAGAGGTCCTAAGGGATTATAAACCGCAGGATCTTAAATAACCCAACAATGTGGGACTAATAGTCTTAACAGCGTGTACACATTGATTCAGTTATTCGATACAGATTAGTATCAAAAAGCTGGAAATATCATGTTTATCATCGTCTTCATGATTATCGTATGTTTTAATTTTCATTGATTTTAAATACGAAAATGCACTATATATGTACTAGGGAATGACCCATGCCGTAACGGCACGGACTATTTCACACCGTTTTAAGCTGGGGTGTTAGACAGTTGTAAGAGTTTGGCTTCTTACTTTATTAAATTTTCTGTTTATGTCAAATTTGGTTCCAAAAACTCCGTGTTTCGTTTACATTATGTCATTATTGATCAACCGCTAGGATTGATATCCGTGACATTTTGCTGTTTAAAATAGCTTTAAAAACTTCTTTGATTTGGAGGGACATTAATAAAACCATAATAGAGAGTCGGGTACACCAGGGTGGCATTCATTTTTCTCCTTGATCCATGGCTTGCCTTAAGGTACAAAATGATGTCCCGTATTCTTAGATTTCAAACTTTGTTCACCGGTCATTATTTGATGTGCCACTGTTTCTCAGTACTTCAAATGCTTCCATTATGATGGGATAAATGCAGTGTCTTAGAATGCTTCCTGTATTATCCTTGTGACATCTGCATAACACTGGGGGTTTCGATTCACCCGTCTCTGTAATGCCACTGAAGGATCATATATGTACAGCTAGGAGTAAGTCGCCTTATCTATTTCCGCAGTCAGCAGCGTTCGCATTCTGTGTTGTAGTTCTCCGTGTATGGTGAACGACGGTGGTACCCGAAATGGTGGTAGGCGTATCTGACCCGTAAGCGTCATGCTCAGAGTCTCGGGCTCTAAAGAATCGAGTTTGATTGTCTTTAATCCATCCACTGTAGTGCCCCACAATGAAGACACTTGACATCCATTTGTTTTAATTAATTTCTGAAGAAGTAATATGAACGGACATTTTGGCCATTTCTGTTCACCAAGTTGGGAACTTTGCACCCTCCCACGTCATTCTAATAGGTTCGCTTCTGTTTTTCTGCATTGAACAAATGGAGAGATTGTCATGTAAAACTGACCCATTATAGTTTGTAATGGCTTTATAAAAATCTACAGTGCATGTCCAATGCAACGTACTTACATTGAACCATCTTTTGGGGACTACTCAAAAAAGATGGGGACTACTCTTTAATTTTTGGTAGGACATTTGAAGTAATTTTGGGTCACCCCTTATCTAAATTCTTTTTTAATACCAAATTTACCCTTGGTAATTAAATTAGTTAGTTTATTGATTAGTTAGTGTTAGTGTAATGATTAATTACTGATTAGTTAGTGATTAGTGAGTTATTGATAGGATAGTTTTGTTAGAATCAGAATTATTGAGAGAGAAGAACCCAAAAAATCTTATTTTGAGTTTAGTAAATATGATATGAGTGATTCATGTGATGATACCTCCTCCTCGGAATCAGAACCTCCTTCATCTCCTAATATATTTGTCAATATTTCTAATGATCCGGATATGAGTTATTTGTTAAATGATGAAAGCTATTTACCCCAAACTCAACCTAACGACCCAAATGATGAATTTTATCAGCCACAACCAGAAGATGAAGTTATGGGTACTCATGTATGGATCAAATTTAGTTAATGTAGCTTGAATTGTGCAAAAAATTGGCCAAATCGAAAATTTCAGGAAGTAATTTCGGCTAGGTCAAAGTAATTCGGTTAGCAATTCTGCAGAACAGGTAGCCGAACTCTCCTGTATGTGCAGTTCGGTTACTCATTTCAGCATACACAGGTAACCGAACTCTGTTTTAATGGAGGTTTTTGAGAGTTCGGTTATCTTTTTCCAGAAAACGTTGTCGAACTAATTTTATAGAGTATACAGTTAATAGTTCGGTTTAGTCGAGTTTAGTCCCGTTGTTACCGAACTTTTTGTTCGGCAAGATCGCAAATCACATTCATTGAATAGCTAACCGAACTTTGTAGTTCGGTTTAGTCGAGTGTAGTAATTATGTTGCCGAACTATACCATAGAAAAATCCAAAGAACAAGTTCGGCAAGATCGCAATATTTTTTTCATAACCGAACTTTTTGTTCGGCAGGATCGTATATTATTTTTACATTGCCGAAAATTTAAGCATTTCTTATTTTTAGTTGGTATTGACGTTGTGCTATTACTCATAGGTTGCATCTGATCCAATAAAACCAATAGAAAATCAACCTACCCCTGTTTATATTTTGTACGATGACACGTCCCATCACTACATGAATGACTTGGTATTCAAAAGTCCTTTAGAGGCAAAGAGTTGGGCTCGACAACATGCACTAAAAGACATGTGCGTATTAGTATTGAATGGGAGAGAAAGAAAAACCCTCTTTGAAATGGTTTGTGAGAGAAGCGGTGATCCCGATAAAAGCCACAAGAGGAAGGGTTATGTTTATAAAGGAAAGACAAATAGGAAGAACAAAACTTTCTCAAAGAAGATTAAATGCCCATTCAAGCTTGCATTTAATTACAACGAAGAATTGGGTGGATGGGTTCTCTACAAGGTTATGGAAGGTTGTCATAACCACCCTCGTCCGGAGCATCTTGAAGGACATTTCATGGCGGCCAAGCTAACAAACAATTTCTTGCTATTCTTCCTCTTCCTCCTCTTCTTCCTCTTCCTCCTCTTCATCCTCTCCCTCCTCTTCTTCCTCTTCATCCTCTCCCTCCTGTTCCTCCTCTTCTTCCTCTCCTTCCTCATCCTTCTCTTCCTCTTGTCCTTCTCCTTCTTTGCCTTGTCCTTGTTCTTCTTCCTCTACATTTTCAACGTGTTCTCTTTGTTGTTCAACCTCTTCATTTCCTTGGTCTTCATTTCCTTGCTCTTCTTCATCATCATTCACTTCTTCAATAACATTATCAATTGTATTTTTCATCACCTCTTGATTGACATCTTAGATTACATTACGAACATTCTATTGGTTCACTTCCTGTAACGATCCCCCTCCATGTTTAGCATTTTTAGTACCACGGTTTCGGAAATCCAAATGTATTCTACCACGAGGGGTGGGAGTTCTCAAATCTTCATTTAGGTGGGGATTAGATTTTTTTCCTTTGATCCTAATGAATATAAACCACATTATTAGCTAAACAGAATATTGTCTTATCAAATAAAATTGAACATGGGATTACATCAAACACAAAATGTTAACACACTAAAGTTCGGTTATCTGGTATAAGTTGCGAAGTCACCGAACTACAAGTTTGGTGTTGACAAATCAAAATTCGGTTACCCCATAGAAATTGCGAAGTAACCGAACTATATTTTATCAAAGTTCGGTTACCTATATAAATTTATCAACTAAACCGAACTCAAATTTCTCACATAAAGAAAGAGTTCGGTTACGATTTTTTTTTTTTTGCGAGCTTACCGAACTACATAGTTCGGTTACCTAAAAATTCCTAATTGGCCGAACTGTTCTTCATATTGAAAGTTCGGTTACCAAAATCTAGGGTTTTCAAAATTTTCTCCTAGCCGAAATCTATACTGTAACTACCATTTTCTATGGTTTTTTATGATTTCTAATCGATTTCTTCAACAAAAAACGATTAAAAGGAATGGGTATGAAGGAAATTACCTGCGGTTTTTCATTTTACTCGAATCGGACTTCTTGGTTGATGTTGGAGAAGAAGAAGAAGAAGAAAAAGAAGAAGAAGAAGAAGAATAAAAGAAAAGGTTTTGAAACTGATTTAAGGTTTTAATTTAGTGGGTTATTAGGATTAGTTATAACCTTAATTAGGATAAGGGCAGATTAGTCTTCCCTAATCTTTTAGGACACCCCTTAAAATGTAGGGTGGACATTCCTATCACAAAGTAGTCCCCCACCTTTTTTGAATAGTCCCCAAAATATCGTTCCTTACATTTCATAAAATTATTCGTCCCTCCTTCTTCTTCCGATTCCATTTCTCATTCATTCACTCCAGTTCGGCCCACTACTGTCTCAGTAGTTTGCGTATTTTCCATTACTTGTGACCCTCCCTGCATAACCAATCGAATTCAGCTAATAAACGCTGTAAAATTCTCCTTCAGTTGTGGGTAATACGAATAATTTATGTCGTTTTTCGTGTGTTACCTGTAGTTGGTTTGCTGGCCACTTTCCTTTTTTCTACTATTCTCTTCTGCCGAAGTTGATACCACTGGATCCTGTAGGACTTGATTCTAAGAATTTTCAGTCTACGTAGGGGCCAGAGTGAGAAACCAAATGTCAGTTTAATTTCATTCATAAATGCACATTTTGTGTAGGTAAACTTTGTTCGGCCAAAGTCGATTCATTTTAAAGAAATTCGCACTCCCACAGAATTAAAATGTCCACCATATAGCAAAAAAAATCTTTAAAACTCCGACATACCAAGAAAATATGAATTACCTTAGCCTAAAAAATATGCATCTATTTTTTTTTAAACGGAGGGAGTATTATTTAAAGATTATAACTGCTCTAAAAGAGGACTACAAAATCTCATAATCTCTGGAAATTGATAATGGAAGTATCACCTGATATGGTACTCTAAAATCTACTCACAAATATATAATATTTTGTGAAATAATACGCCTAATCTAAAACGAATTTCAGCTCATTCTGATATACATCAGTCATCAGTTACTAAAGTGCTTAAGTTGATAGAAAAAGAAAAAGAGTGTACCAACACTTTCTTAAAAATTACTTCTCGGTACAAAGTCCCCTGGATTACATCAACCTTATCAATAGTTACATTGACCAAGTGTACTGCAAAAACTAATACTACTATCCACAAAGGAACATTGCATCCCTACAATCCATTGTCTAAA